>JAOTQK010000020.1:508044-535340 GCA_025642025.1 Rhododendron ferrugineum
GCTCCTGAACCTCGGGAGGTTCATATGACTGATGTGGGTGGCCAGACTCAGGGGGAGCAACAACCACATGATGGACGCTTTCAACCCTCTCTTGAAGATCTGTATCGCCGTCAATATGAGTTGGAGCAACAGTTTAGACAATTCAGGTCGGATAATCAAGCTACACTTGTTGGGATTCAGTCTAGTCTTGGTGATCTTCATGGCAAAATGGATAAAGTGTTGCACTACTTTCAGCATTATCCTCCACCACCGCAACAACCACATGATGGACGCTTTCAACCCTCTCTTCACGATCTGTATCACCAGTTTAGAGAATTCAGGTCGGATAATCAGTCTAGTCTTGGTGATCTTCATGGGAAAATGGATCAATTGTTGCGCTACTTTCAGCATTATCCTCCTCCACCTCCACCTCCACCACCTCAACCTTAGCCCTTTTTAGCCTTGCACCACTCGCTCCTATTCTGTTTTCTTATCATGTCACATGGGGGGAGAAATAGAGGCACTATGATAGTGGGATGATAGTTTGGAGTCTTGGAGCCCAATTCAAGTTATGTATTTCACTTTCTAGTTCGTTTATCTATGCTTAGTCTAAGTATGTTTCTAGTCTTGTTAAAATCGTGGATCACTTTGGCTTATTGCTTTAGAGTGATTATATATCATAGCATGGTTATGATAATTCTTTTGTCATCATATTGTCTTACACATAGCATGCATAAACCATTTTGTGCCTTGTGTGACATTACTTGTTTTTGTTGGTAAGATATATGATGTTTCAAAATGAATGCACAATTTTGCTAAGCTATCCTGCAGCCGGAGACACTACCCCATTGAGCAATTGGATGCCATGCAGTGGAAATGTATATGCTGGACATAAAACTTGCTTGTTAGGAGATATTTTTACCATTTCAGAAACTATGCAAAAGAAAAAAAGTAAGTTTTTTTTTTCCTCTTTTGGCTATGGTCTGCCCAAATTGAGTTTTCCTTGAAGCCAGCCCGCCACCAAAAGTTACGAATTTTATTAGGGATCTTGAGCTTCCAAATAGCAGACCACAAGTTCTTGTTAGGAACAAAAGAAGAAGATGGAATTCACCTGCTCTTGAAAGGTTAGGTGGTACCTAGATTTGACAGAGTACTTTCCGTTCGCCGTATGATGCCAGATAAAAGAATCTTCTCTGTGAATAAGAGAAATGGGAATAGAAGACATAGCCATAACCTCATGCTCAGGGACCACCTGCCTCAAAACCCCCTCCCTCCAACTGGCTGTCACGCCGTCAAATGCATCTGCTACCATATTGACTTCACAGCTAGGAGGTTTCGGGGAAGACACCACAAAATTTGGAAGAGTAGCAACTTTGAACTTGTGGGATTGATATTGAAGTCACTGACAGCATATTAGTTCAAACCAAGTAAAGAAATATCATCATACCCTGCTTTTATGAGATTTTGAGCCATCAGTGAACTCATGATTCCAAGACCTAGAAATCCAACACATGCTTGTTAGTGCAAAAGCCGTCGAACACGATGAAAGAGGATAAACACGGGGTGGAGTGAGAAGATGCTTTAAGTCGCGTTACAATGTCGTTGTCCTTGAGATGATATTTGCTCCCACCAATTCGAGAGTATTTGGTGTGCACTGGGTTACAATGAAGCCGTCTCCAAGATAAAATGAAGCACAATCTTACAGTACTGTTGTCTAACTGTGTTATGCACTAAACGAAGAAAGACTTGAATCCCTTTGGATTTGCGAGCCCGCCAAGAATAAATATAGGAGATAATTCTAGAGAGAAATAACAATCAGAATTATTCTGATTATCTCCCCCATTTGGTTTAACCCCTTGCCCTTATATGGCACGAATCATGACTGTTGACCAATATTCGCATCTTTTTTATTAATCCCAATAGTCATGTCTATTCACAATAGCCATGTCTATTCATGCGACCCTAATAGTCATACTTTTTGGTTTGATCACGCCTATTCATGTGGTTTTATTCGCTAAACTTTTTTTAATTTCGGTTACTTTTCATACTTTTTTGTATTCCTCTAGTCGATATAAGTAGAAAAGCTATAAAAAAAAAAATTGCTAAACAAAAAATGATCGCTGTTTTTAAAAAAACATACTTCCTTTTTTTCAAGTGTTAAAACTTCGTAAATCGAACTTTATATAGAAACATCAACATTATACTTTTGTTTGCTCGTCTCCACCGTCATTTTACACTTAAAAAATTATAACTTCCCATAATTACCCCTTTACAAAGACATATCATTACAGTTCAAAAAATTGTAACTTTTTACAATTATCCTTCATAGAAACCGCAGGGAATCTGCCTGAACCAATTGAAGGTGCATTGTCTCGCAATAGCTGCTTGTTGCCCTTCTAGAGGCTTTTCAATCCTTCCGACAATCATAAAGTCGTGTTCTTTTGCCTTCACTTTCCATAACAACAGCATGCAAAAAGATGTCAGAAAAAAAAAATGGTTTATGTCCACCTCGTTCTCTATAAAGAATTCACAGTTTGAGAATTACAGCACCTCGTTCTTTTTGCCCACCCTTCAGATATTTTACACTTGCTAGAACAGGTCTAAGGAAAGACAAAGGAAAAAAAAAACTATAATCCCTGTCACCCATAGTATGAATATCGCAATAGAAGATACAAGAACAGTCCAACCAATATGTCATAATCAAATCCAACCGTCAATCATTTCCAGAACAGCAGAGTTCACAAAAACTGAAGCAACCCAAACAAGCGATGACCCCACATAGCTGAGTGAGAACAATTGCGCATTGGTCATTCATCTGAGAACAAGTCTGGATGCAGCACATGCAACAGCAGCGGCCACATAGCTTGCCACAACAGTTAGAAGCCGCCTTAACAAATATTTCTGCAGCCTCTGGTAGTTTTTCTTCCTCACATCCAGGAGAGAGGTTTTCTGCAGTGGCAGTCAAGTTGCCAAAGCCAAGCCCAAGGCTACGCAGCATTATTGTCTTCTGGCCTTTAAAGTCGGTCGCCTTCTGTTGTTCAATCTTGCTAGGTACCTGTTTATGCTGGTCACCATGCAGTAATAATATATATGTAAGTCATAATGGACACATGCACGCAAGAGATGGGACACCCTAATAAATGAGGGAGACTGAGAATAAACCACACGAAGGGAAGGCGCAACTGAACATTCTCAACCATTAATTCTATTCAGGTTATAGAATTTCCTTGCACTTATACAGAATCCGATAAGAATAGCATAATATTGTCAAATAGTTTCCTTAAGTTAACTTGGATTGCTGAGATGTCTGTGCCAAAGTTTCCAGTTGGGGGTTATGGATTTTGGATCTCGTACATGCAAAGTTGAAAATGTGTGAAAGAAATATTTGTTTTTGAACACCAAAAATGGCCACAATATGGAAGGAGCAGGCAACTAGAGATATCTTTCTAATGTTTTAGGTAAATGCATACCTCGGGTACTCTCGCTAATCCTGTGTCTTCCTTCCCCCTCTGTGTCTCAAGAAAGATCGCGCGGGTGTATTCCGATATAATACCACTTTTTATGCTCATTCTTGCTACCTGCCAATTAAAGAAAATCAGCTTTAGCAATTGACATTGTAATTAAGAACTGAAACCTACAGGGATATAACAATACTGGAGGAGACTTCTCAAAGCATTGAACAACATTAGCATGTAATAAGATGTAGGACCGTTTTCAACCACCACTTAATGGCCAGAAACCAATTTAGTAGGTATTTCTCAAAAAAGTTGGTAACAATGGTCTGCATGTAGCCATCTAAAACAGGGGGGAATTTTCTGCTTGCAAATCTCCTTCCTGACAGCTGGCAAGTTAAGGTATTTCACGTTGTATCACCATAACTAGAGATCTTCCTCCACAAACTAAACTTTCCCAAAGCTGTGCCAATTCCAATAAACTCTGACTTTATTTAGCTCTTTGAGATGTCGACCATTGCAAATCACTTTAGTAAAAGCCTTGTATATCAAAAACTTCAACCAAAAAAAAAAACTGTCATTACGACAAACCTTATTCTGTAGCTCTCTATCATCTGAGAACCAAGCCTGAGCCGTGAGTAGATCAATCTCTTGCTTTGCAAGGATCTGTTACACAGAGCAACCACCATTAAAAAATAAATGCACCATCATGCAGGGTATAACTTCATCTACATAAACATGAAAACAAAAAGAAAAAGCTGCAAGCCACCAAATAAACAATATACAATTCTAGCATTCCAGAAAATGAGACATCAATAGCATCCAGGTTATAACGTTCATAACCTCATCAGTCAGTACCTTACCTTGTCAAGAGGAATGTCCTTTGCCTTTTGTACCTTCAGGTCTACAACAAAGTTGCTCGAATCTGCAAGGATCCCTGTAGCTTTAAGAGTTTCAGGAAATGCTCCCTGATATCTGCCTGATACAATCAACGGGCTTTCAGACAAAAGGTCTGGAATACGAGACGGATACACCTATCATGAGGATTGCAGAATTCCTTGTTAAATCAGACACCAAGTTTAGCTAGCTAGGGACAATCAACAAAACGAAAACATCTCATAAAGAGTAAAGAATAGACCAGCATGAGATGACAAAATAAAAGAAAGAAAAAACATTCTAGCGATTACTACGAAGATACTGGTAGAGATGAAAGCGGTGCCATGAAAACAACAGGGTTGAGGGGACATAATACAATATCTAAGTTGCAACATGTCCATCCTCCTAACAAATGTGGGCGGAAAATTGAAAAATAGGGTAGCTACATAGCACATGAATACAATGTTGTAGTTCATTTGTTTGCATCATCAATGTACTCAAATGGTTGTCCATTTTGAAAAGTCAAGCCACGTCCTTTTGATTTTACAACATTATTCATTGTTGGATGAGAGCACACATGCATCTAATACTATGAATATGAGAAAAATAAGGAAATGAATGTTCCATTTGACAGACGAATTGAAAAAGTTGCGTTATCATGGTGGAAAAGGACTATGGAATGGAGAGACCAATTCTTACCCAATGGAAATGGGTGCAAAATAGGATGAACTATATGACATAAAGTTATAAGCAAGTGACAATGTTGTTGCAAATCCAACAAGTGGTTGCAACTATGTAGTAGAATGTTTAATAAAATGGAAAAGGAAGAAGACAACTCAGTGCAACTGTACCTCAATCCCATCCATATTATCCATAGCGTCAATGGTTATATTTGCAAGAACAGTTGATGAAGCTCTATCAAAAAATGCCTTCATTCGAACATCAATTGAGTCTGACCAAACATGAAGATTGTTTACAAAGTCAGTATGCTTTAACAAAAATTTTGAAACTTTTCTAATTCCATAGCAAATAACTAACTAGAAAAATATGTATATTATTAGAAGTCATAACTGCCAAAGAAAAACTAAGACAGCCCAAGTGGCAGACGTGGATGCCAGCCAAGGAGCACAAAGTTTACCTGCATCATAAGCAGCATCGTGATGGCCCCTCCCAATTATTGCAAGCATTCTCAAGAAGTAATGATTACAAAATGTACCTGGAGAATTGTATTTGATAAGTCAACTGCAAGGTCAACAAAAAGGAGAAAAACAAAGCTGGCTGCTGTACAAGTGTTGACCAAAACCCCTCCTTACAACACAAAAAGTACCAAGTATTTCAAAAGGATAGTGATTTCCACACTCCCTTTTTTTAAATGCACTCCATTTTTGTCCTATAGTGAAACTTTTATGTGTAATTTTTACACTAAAAGACAAAAAGTGGAGTGCATTTATCAAAAAAGGAAGTGTGAAAATCATTTCAAAAGCCTTTTCCATCTGCCTCCAAAGACAATGACCTTAACGTCAACTGTGTGATTCACTTTTAGCAACTTAGAGGCACCACCACCACAATTACGCAATGATATTATCAAGATTTGGAGAATAACAAGTCATAAAAGCAGATTACGATGAATTATGCAAAAACTATTTGTATGGTGGTTTTGTTAGTCCTAAACAATTACATCAACTAGTTTAGGAATTAAAATTTCAGAAGAACATTGAAGCTTAACAGTAAATCAATACCTATGCCAAAAGTGTGAACACGTGGGCAAATTGATCCCTGATTTGTCAAAAGACTACTCATTGCGTCACAGATTTGTCTCTCATCTTCAACAGACCCATCAGTTATGAGGAAAACCATAGGAATTGCATCACGAGTATTGCATAACATCTCCATTGCCTGAAGCAAAAAAATATATTAGTGTTAACACAAAAGGACTGGTGCATACACCAACACAAGAAAAGATACAGATGGATAAGCTCGGAAAAAAATATAGTGGCCTATTGGGCGTTTGACCAACCATCATTTTCAGTTGAATTTAGAAGAGCATACAAAAGCATTATTATGGCTTCGAATAACTTCTACATATGAATTCGTGTGGATATGATGCTCTGGAAACATAAAAAGCATAATCGAAAACATGTGGATATGATCCAAGAAGAACTTGGTTGATAGGCAAATAGGGAAGACGCAGCAACCATGCGGGGTGAGTCTCTCCCCAACCATATATTTTAGACGTCTTGAAACCATCGAATGCATTCATACAACACTCCAAAAACTTGAATTTCCCACCAAATCCAGTTTCGTGGAAAACAAAGTTGATTGTCTAAAACACAGCTGAAAGGAAAAAGACTTTGGGTAGCCAACTTGCAAATGTCGAAGTTTTGTCACCATGATACCCCACTGCAGGAGAGACTAACCCACCAAAAATGCTAGGGCAGACACCAAGAAAACTAATTTTGCTGAAGCCAGGGGAACCCATACCCGGTTTCTTTTCCTTTCCTCTTTTTCAAGGGTGAGAGTGGCCTTTGGAGACAAATAGGGACATTCACCATATTCCCGTTTTTGGGCATGTGCTATTTTTGGTCACATTTGCATGCCTATGCAGTATAACATTGTTTCAAGTGACACCACCTCAAGTGGACAAACCAAAAGGTGAAGCTACTGCTTGGACAAAACGGAAAATTTTACCTACCAAAGAAGTTAAAATTGAAAGGCTAAGTAAACACCTTAAGAAGGTTCCAATTGTGTATGAGAACGGTCAAGTCATGATTCCGACTAATATTTCTGAAAATGGGGCTTTGAAATGGAAGAATGCCATTGTGGGCTGCTTTGTTGACAAACGATTATCCTACTTTCAAGTTAGATCTTGGGCTCAACGGGTGTGGAAAACGGACGCTGAGGATGTCGTCACCCTAGACAACGGTTTTTTTGTGTTCAACTTTAGGGACACGGAAACTTTGGACTCCATTCTTGAGAACGGCCCATATTTCTGTGGGGGCAAACATATTGTCATTAAAAAGTGGCATCCTGGGATGCATCTTACTAAAGGTGCCTTCTCTAGTGTTCCGGTTTGGGTTAAACTTTACAATGTTCCCCTTGAATCATGGACCGAAGATGGATTGAGTTATATTGCTAGTTATATCGGCAATCCCCTTTACTTAGACGATTTCATGCAAAATCATAGCCCGTTGACGTTTGCTCGTGTCTGTATTGAAGTGGAAGCGGCAAAGGAGATTCCCAAGTCTTTTGTTGTTAATTTGGGTTATGGTGAGCCATATGAAATTAGAGTAGAGGTTCCTTGGAAACCCCAAGCCTGTAACACTTGCAAAATTTTTGGCCATACTACGAATGCTTGCACAATCCAGCCCCAAGCTCCTCCTTCTCAAGTGTGGAAAGCCAAGGAGCCAGTAGGACAAGAAGTCCCCGTTGCTCAAGAGCGAATTTTCAAGGAGCGAGTTGGAAACGAGGATAAAGTGTGGGAAGAAGTTAAGAGGAAGAAAGACCATAGATCCCCTCCGAGCATGCCTTTGGTTACCTCCTCTCCTTGCCATTCAGGTGCCTCCTCCGATGTGCTAAGGAAAGATGATATGGGGAATATGCCTCATTCGGTGATGGTATCTTCTAGTTGTTTTGATGTGTTGAAGTCGTGTGACACTAACGATTATTCATGTGTGACTGACCAAGTGTCTTATACTTCTCCGATTGTTCCCATCCACAGTCGAGCTAGTAAAGAACAAGAGGTTCATGTGGCTCCCCGTCGGTCTACACGTTTCCGAAAGCCTCCAAGGATTTCTTTGGAAGGCGACTTCGTAGGGCCTTGGCATGACCCGAATCCGTTGGTAGGGGAATCTTCATCCTCTTGAGGTGAAAATAAAAGGAAGCTTCACCAGAAGAAAAAAATGTTAAAGGCTTCGAGAGCTTAGGTAGTTGGGGCTTAGGTGGCTGAGGCTTGCCTTTTAGAGTTGTGTTGCTTCTTTGAAGTGTGCTTTGAGCGTCATCGGATATCTCTTTTGCTTGGTTTAGTTTTTTGTAGTTTTTTTTATTTGCTTTTGTTTGCCTGGGGTATGCCCCTTGTAAACATGTACATTCGGTTATCCTTTTTTTAATTTCAAGCTAATTTACCCACACACAAAAAAAACATTGTTTCAAGTGAAAGTAGATGCATAAAAAAGGTCAGACAAGTCGAGTCAATGAAATCTAGAGGAGTCCACTCAAGCTATTTGAGAAAGAAACAAGACCTGATTTAAGGGAAGCAAAATATTTGTTCCATCCCCTGCAACGAAGTTCATATTAATCCACTGGGTGACTTTTTCAATTGCTTGCTCAGTCGCCAACTCCATACGTGATGAATACCGGTAAGTGTCCCCATTAAAAGCTATTATATTGAATGAGTCTTCTGGATCAAGCTTTGAGAGCGCTGCAAATAGAGCACTCTTTGTATCATCAAGCGGCTTTTCCCGCATGCTACCACTTACATCAACAACAAAAATCACTTCCTTTCTGAAAGCCTATCAAAGTTTATGAAAAAACCAATATAAATAGAACTCCCAAAAGATAAAATAAACTGCAATTTAGTGAGTAAATAGTGATAAGAGAATTTGCATCCTCTGCAGAACAAGAAAAGCTTTCAGCTCCAACAACTGTGTCAAATACAAGAAGACTTCCAAGTTCCTATACCGTAAGCAATTGTCATACACATGCAAATGAAGCACATCCTATACATACATACATAAGAAAATATGGTGGCCCTTCAATTGCAAAATGTCAATGGATATTTTAATGGTTTGGGCATCCGGGCTTGCCACTCTTGGTGAAACACAACTACGGTGTCAAATGTTTAGTTCAGCACTAATGACAAAGGGTGACCAATGGGTCCAGAAGTTGGTCAACCACCAAGAAAATCCATTGGTTCCAATACATCATGACTAACTACTAGATACAATTACAATAATACCGCAACATACTTATTCTAAGAAAAATTACTACAGAATGCAGTCATCACATTCACAGGCTATATGCTCATCCATTGACAGTTGTCGAGTAGACTCCACACAAGCATTCACACGGACACAAAAGGAGGGAAATAATAAAAAGGACAAAAAAGCAGGAAACTACTTAAAAGGCAAAAATTAAAAAACACAGACATGGTTACCATACAAACCTTCTGACTCTGCTGGTTTCCTGGAAAAAGATAAAAGCAGAACATATCCCTTTGATCAGAGTCAACAATAGATGGAGATTGCAAAAGCACATCACCAAAAATATGACTTGAAGAAACCTGAAGACATGTTGAGAGGCAAGAAGTTACTTTCTCTAAGCTCAAAATCAGAAGTTCTGCAACAAAATATGCCCATGTATGTCTAGTATGATCAACTTCAAAGTTAATCCGCATCATATTTGGAAATGATGCCCTGAACAAATAAGATATGTTGTATAAATACATGCTAGTGTTTAGGGCCTTACAGTATACGTAAAGGTAAAATCACTGCTTGACCATTGAAGCACTTCTGATTCATACAAGAAACCCAACTTCCCCACTTGGCGCCGTTGTTCCTAAGAAGATACAGAAATCATGTCACTTGATAGTTTATCGAATTATGTATGCTATCAAAGTCACTTAAGCAAGGAGGCACCTTTAGAGGATGACTAGTTGTCTCGCACAAAAGTCCAGTTCCAGGACCAGAGTCAACATTCAATTGTATCTTCTCTTTTTTGGAAATTTTCTTCCCAGCAGGAGTGACATACTGAGGAAAACTAAATGGTATACTCAAGGAGAATTGACCTTTGCTATGTAACAATCTTTGAGACCAGCTAACTTTGATTGAAAGATTGGAGCCTCCATCAACCTGTAGATATAATTTGATTGATGACAGAACAAGTAACATTAAACAATGAAGGAGACAAATAGGATGGAATTTTTAGTTATACCAGTGGTAATGTGAAAGTAAATATGTGGGGTTTTATAAAGGCCCCGTTTTCAGCTTTAGTGACCTTTTCCCCATCGTTCTTCTCACCCATGGCAATCTGCTGCATACAGTATGTTTTACTGGGCGTGTCAACCTCAACACCTAGAACTGAACCCTGTTAGCCAAATAGTTTTATCATTTGAGAACCAAAAAAGAACAAATTATGCTTTAGTGAAACAAATGGACAGTAACAAGGAGTTTTAAAATGGGATAATATCTGCCAGAAGGATTTTAGCAATCACCCTGACCAATCTCAATTCCATTTCAGAGGCTAAGTAAAGCAACAGTAGATGGTTGGGTTTTCTTGAGAATTTTGTTTTAGTGCAAAGACATCCAGTTGAGAACTAAAACTAAATCTCCTTGGATAGCCCTGAATCTACATCCAACAGTATGCTTCTTGATCCAAAAATGCTTGTTTGGTTGGGAGCAGGGTCCAGGAAGTTTTTTCAAAAATTACACTCCGTTGCAGTGCGATCTAAAGAACACATCAAAGCTACAACTTGCCTGTTGGCATCCTGAAGTCATGGAGCATGGCTTGGAAAACATTTTGGATACAGTGCACAGATGGAAAGAGCAAAAGCTCAAGATGGGAAAGAATCCCCAATTTTGGGTTATGTCAAGAACACATCAAACTCCTACGATCCTTATGCTCCATGACTTGACAACTAGAATGATGACAAAGAATAGGTGTTTGGGGACGCAATTTCCAATCAAACATGCCAACTAACATTCCATAAGGATATATCTGCCACGGGTCAGATACAATCTTAGTTGCAGGGAGCTCCTAAAGTGGTGCCGCTCCCTCCTTGGGAACCCGCTTTTGCGCTCCCAACTAAGGAGCTTGACGGGAACCCACTCCCATCAAGATGTGAGCTAGCTCCTTATGAAGATAGGAGTTTTTGTATGATCTTTGTATAGAAAAATAGGGATTTATCACTTGGCTTTATGAATTGATATTTGATGAACGTATATAATTAGCCCATGTCACGATATTTTGAAAAGAAAACCATATATTGTAATACTAGCCCATTTCTTACATTTATGGAGGACTTGGCCCATATTTTTACTTCCTAAAATGATTGTACTTTCAAAGTGAATACTCTATTCTACATTATTTTCATAATATATGTACACGCTCCCAACCTTGGGAGCTTCTGTATTCCCCCGCTCCCACTTCATGCAACTAAGGATGCAATTACTTGGACTGGCATATACAGGCCACTCATTAAAATTTAAAGGCTAATTTAAAACCAATTGGTGAACTGAGCAAAAACCTAGTGTCCCTCGGGTGGGTATTCACCCTTAGGCCTGCAACACCCATCATTTTTATCTCCATTTCTCTGCCCTCTCCCTCTCTCAAAATGCCTTCACTATCATACCCAAGTCCAATATTTCTTACCACTTCCAAGAACCCTAACCTACTACCTACTCTTGTTAAACCCTAAAATATGTTGGTGTTGCGAGTCCATCATTATTATAGCAGAAAAACTCAAGCGTGTACAAGTTTATCAGTCAATACCAAGTTATCATCCCAGTTACAACCATCCAGATTGGAAAGAACAATGAATCATCTCTGGCACTGCACACACACTCCATAATGAGAGGTATTATAATTTAAAACTGATAAGTCTGTCATGAAGAAACCCCTCCAAGCTAACAACTAGATATGAAAAGCCAGGATTTGTGCATTTTCTTCAGAAACTATATGGAAAGATCATGGCAATGTGAGAGAGTTCAAGAGATTTTCAACCATTCAAAATGACAACTTGATTTGCCCCATCAATCTCAAGACTTCATTTTTCATCTCAATAGACCTACTGTCCATCACTGTTCAGATTTTTTTGGTAGGTCCTTCCAAAGACAGTCAGTTTTACACACAGGAAAACCAAATGAGTTCCAAGACACTCCATAGAAATAGCATAACGAGACCATCCTTCTTCTTGGTGGGTTCTCTTCAACCCTCTTCCCCTGTAATGCTCTAACTCTAAGCGCATAGGAAGCAAGAGAATGTCAAAAATGATACAACACTATAAACATGTGCTTGATTAGCAAGAGAATGATGAAAACTGTAAAACGAACAACCTACTTACGCGTGCAAAGTTGTCTTCTTGTTTCCTTCGCCAAAAGAAACACGCAAATTTTCAAATTTTCAATTCTCTTTTCCAACAGTTCATTACAATTATGTCATCTTTTGTCTCCAAACTTTATAGTGAAACCAATTTTCAAATAAATGTCGTATTCACCAACATGCCTTTTCACTTCCCTCATAATCTATTCTTACGCAAACGGAACCATATATATGTATAACATTTAACTACTCGGACATTTAAAGGTTTCTGCACACAGGAAGGATTTTTCTTTGATAACTCAGGCGTCCGGAGGCGTCCGGGCGTAGCTTAAAACTTTCGATTGCATCAAACTGCTTATAAATATTACCTGTTCGCCCATGGGAACGGCGACGCGAACATCGCAGTGACGGCTTCCCATGACGCAATGAACGCGCCACGATCCCGTCACCGTCACTAACGCCGTGTCCAGATAACAATCAACGTCCAACACGACGCCGTTCATCTGGAGCGGAATCAACGCGGGCGGATCGCACCTGCCGTGCACGTGAGGCTGGTAGCTCGGGATATCCGGATTATCCACCATCGCCGGGTCGGATATCACGGCGTAGGCCATCGGCGCCGACGGGAGGTACGAGTGGGAGGAGGACTTCTCCATCGCCTCCATCCTCGGCGGCGCTACGGACCTGTCCTTGCCGAAGTATATTCGCTTCGAGAGCTTGAGACCGTCTTCGACGGCCTTCACGAAGTCGTCGGCCATCGGCGGCGCTAGGGTGAGGTACCGGCGGGGAGGGAGGGATAAAATGGAAGGAGAGGAAAAGATGGTTATTTCGCGAGATCGAGGCGGTCGAGGCGGGGGTGGTGGTGGTGCTCCTCCATTCAGCGTCGTCGACGCTTTGCTTTTAAAAGCTTTTCGTGAGGATGGATTTTCTGGTTATTAGATTTAAAACATAAAAAAAATTATACTCTATTCGTCCTTATTTAATTATTCATTGCGATTTTGCGTGTATTTTCAACGGTTTCTGTCTCTTGACGTATATTGCTAAAAATATGCAATATAAATCTTATTTGATAAATGTCAATTTTTTCTACAAGGCAATGATTTTAAAAACATAAAACATAATATACGTCGAGAGATATAAACCATTGAAAATACACGTAAAACGGTAGTGGACAATTAAATAGGGACGGAAGGAGTATAATTCAACAGCTGAAAAAACTTCGGCGCATAGGTTTTCAAGACAGAAGAAATCAAACCCCTTTTTTGTCACAGCACAGCTGAGTCCTAATTTGAGTTAAGTGCAGGTACAGGTTTGCAAGCGTGAAAGTGTTTTTTAAAAAACCTTTCAAACGATTAAAATTCGTAGGATTGAGAGTGGAACGAAGACCATTTTAAAAGATTATATATGACTTAGGTCCTAATGCCAAAGGATTTTTTTTTGGTTGTTCAACTTATAGTACTGCCAAAATTTGGTATCTATGGCCAAGAAACTTTCGGTCTAGTGACATCAGGGTGCATAAAGTATCACAAGAAATGAGATTAGGAATTCAACCTTTCTTCCAAAATAATAATCTAATTACTCTAATGTGATGGACTTCATTCATTTATTGTTTCTTCAAGCTTAGGGAAGCATCATTTCGGCATGGATAATGAATGAATATACCAGACCCTCAACAAAAGAATGGATTAAGCCATTAAGGTGATAGAGTGTTCTCAGGAGACGCTAGCCTTCGGAATTGAACAAATGACTTTTGTGGATGATAAAAAAAAATTGGTATCTATCATCTACGATATTGCAATAACATGAAATATAATCACCTTGTTTGGTTGAACATTTTGAGAGTAATTTTTACTCTCGATACAGTTTTTAATAAATTTCTCTCTCTATCTCTCTCCACTCATTACCACTCAACTCTCAAAAATAACTTTCTAAAAGCTCAACCAATCGGGGTGAATATAATAGGTTTATTATGCTACGTGGGAATAATATCATAAGAGAAGGACTTATTCACAGAGCTCAATCTCGCGCGTTTCAAAGGTGTTTTGGATGGTTCGGATTAAAAATAAACTATTACCGTTAAAAAAACATTTATTATCGGTAATAGTTCAAAAACATATTTCAACCATTGATTGCTGAAACAGACGAATGTAATTGTACGATTCCGTAAATACCCTATTCACGGAGCCTCGTGAATAAGTCGATCTCATATCATAAATGTTGGACCAATAAGTGTGACCCACTCTTGCCGGCTTGGACTTCGAAGTTCGTAGCCGTTGCTACTTCAAAGTTCAAACCAACGAATAAGGACAGGATGTATGACCAGTAGTATTTAATACTATAATTATCAAAAATATGTGTGCCCAAAACATCACCCCGATGTAGTCCCCTCAGATTTTAAACAAAAATGATACTCACACAATAATTCAAACACAACCTCTCACATATACGTGAATTTCACACACATTATTATGTGTGGGCCCTACATGTATGTGAGAGATTGTGTAAGTTGTTGTGTTTGGATCGTTATGTGAGTAGCATTATTGAATTTTAAAATAGGGAAATTGGATTTTGAAACATAATCAATCGGCTTGGATCCCATCCAGTTTTTTATTGTCCATTTTGGTTCATTTAAAGGCTGGGATTTATACTCTGACAAATCCAAGGTTCCCATCATGCCAAGTGCAATCTTATTTTGCTCTCAAACGGCACTAGCAACTTGCAAACGAAATGCCCCATTCAACGTGAAAAAAAAAAATCATATATGAGCATAATTTTGTGGGGCTCATTTCGGGTCCACAAAAAATGATTTAAATCGTAAGTTATTCTTAAAATATTTTTTATGAGTTTTTGTAAAAGATTAGCTCAATTCAATATCCGTAAGGGCTTTTACAATATTCGTAGGGACTCTACGAATTCTGAAAGAGTATTTAATTCGTCAATATTGAATTGAGCTAATTTTTTCAAAAAAACCCATAGAAAAATATTTTAAGAATGACTTGCGTTTTGAAGCATCTTTGTAGGACCCATAATAAGTCCCGCAAAAATTAAAAAAAAAATATTGCTCATTTAATGGGTACCAAACATGGAGTAAACTACTTTATTTTTTTTATTTTTGCGGGACCTATTACGGGTCTTACAATGAGGTTTCAAAACGCAAGTCATTCTTAAAATATTTTTCTCTCGGTTTTTTTGAAAAAATTAGCTCAATTCAATATTAACGAATTAAATGCTCTTTCAAAATTTGTAGAGTGTTTCAAAAATCGTAGGGTCCCTACGAATGTTGAAAAAACCCTTACAAATATCATATTGAGCTAATTTTTTACCAGAATTCATAAAAAATATTTTCAAAATAACTAGCGGTTTGAATCATTTTTGTGGGACCTGAAATGGGCCCTCAAAATCATGCCCATTTATGAATTATTTTTTGGGCTTTTCCAGTTTTCCGTTTGCAAGCTTTTTGGGAAAATGACGGCCAATGATATGTTTTGATAATTAATACCCGTCAAGGACAAGCTAAAAACATTTGTTAATGATAAAAATATTCTTAACGGATGTTAATTATCAAAACACGTCATGAACCGTCATTTTCCCAAGCTTTTTTTTCCCGTTTGCAAGTTGCTAGTGTAGTTAGTGTCATCTGAGACCAAAAATAAGATTGGACGTGGCATGATGGGAATCTTGGATTTGTCAGAGTAAATCCCAGCCTTTAAGAGCATCTGTATCAGGCTTGCAAAAGCCCAAGCCCATGCAAACTAAAGTAGCAAGGGAAATCTAAAAAATACTCCAAAATGTACTCTGCACCAGGCTTGTTGTAATACCTTGCAATATGAAAGAGGAACAGTTCCTCGTTTAGTCAGCCGAGAAACTATTCACTAGTCACTCTATATAATACTATTATTCTTAGCCCCACCTCCTATTATTATATTTATTTTATCAAAATCCCCCAATTATTTGCACTAACAGCCATTTTCAGGAGAAGTCCCACATTAGTTTAATGGTATATTTAATTGAAAAGAGAGTGAGTAAAGAGTCTGATGCAGTGAACATTTTAAAAATGCGTAGCTAAAGTATAAAATAGCTTTTCGCTCTCTAATTTGGTCCGAAATTTAAAAATACTGATATGGATGCTCTAAATGGACCAAAATGGACAGTAGAAAACTGGATGGTATCCAAACCCTGATCCTACCGGTCCACTTAGCCTTTGAGTGATGTAAACAGTAGTATTGTTAAGGAAATACAATCTCATTTTGTTTGGGTATAAAATGCGAGAGCACTTTAGTGTAACATTGGGACATCTCAACCAAGGAGTTCTAACATTGGGGTCGGATATAAAATATCTACAGGCATAACCAAAGACCCTTTGCTTAAGCTCCTAATCATCGTTCTGCACTCGCGCTCTCAATTCTCACTTGTGAATTTTAGTGGTTTATAATATTTTTAAAAGACGCTTTTACTCTCGCGCACCGCATTTTGTGACTTTATAGTGCATAACTTCTTTTCGAGTGGTGTAAAGAGTCAAGAGTGGCTTTAGTTATGTACTGTAAATGCTTAGTGTGCCTTTAATATGATCCGATAACGTATCCGTAAACAAATGACTCCTCTAGTGACACGCCTAGAGAAGAACGTCGTCCCGAATTCCCATTTTGCCGAGGAATTCCCTTTTGCTTAGCAAAAAAGTAGGTGCCCAACATAAGTTGAAACTATATTACGGCTCCGTTCCAGAACGGAAAAAAAAACTCTTATTTTTTAAGAAGGCAATTTCAAGCTCAAAAATCATGTGCTTACGCAAATAATTTTCTTATCATTGAGATCTTTAATACGGTGAAAAAAAAATTAGAAAATTATTTTTCATTTTCATTATTTTTGAGTTTGAAAATGTGAAATAAGCTGCTTATTTTTTAAGAAGGTTTCTGGAACGGAGCCTACTAATCCAATACCCTTCCAATTAGTCGAAGTACGTGTAAGCTGATTCGGACATCCGATTATAAAAGAAATACTCTTCCATCACTAATCTTTCAAAATTTATAGAGTGGTACAGAGAATGGTGTAGACATGTGGGTATCTTTCAATTGCGAAAAGCCTAAGCACAATCGAAACAAAGTGATCTAATCCAAACGAATAATGACAGAATGTTGAAGAATATAGCCTGTCATAATGTGAAATTTTTAGTGGTCAACAAGAAGATGATTTTTTAGGAAAAAAGTAGGTAAGATTCAGAAAATCCCAGTAAACAGCCATATTTCTTTCTCCTATATCACTGAAAGTTGGTGAGTAATTGACAGCCAAAGTTCTCCTGGAAAGATAACATTTTGCAAGTCCAATAACGAATATTCAATGATCAATGTTTCTTTCATTCATCGAGAAAGAGACTCCTCGGTCCCACAAGGATTAATACGATCATGTAATAAGAATAAGAAAAGGGAGCTATGGAAAGTAAACATGACTGGAGAGATTTTTATAGACATCGCCACAAAATATTAATCAATATGTAAACACCATACGGTACAGATATTGGAAAAGCAGAAACAACTCAACAAGTCAATGCAGCAGGGCTTAATTTTCGGCTGCCTGAGACGTATCTTTAGCTACTAATCTGCACAAGCTATTTCTTCCTCGAAAATTCTCTGTGTCAAATATTTCCCCCCTCTTTTGCCGCCCTAAGCGGCAACATATGGTGCAGAATGAAGAATAGGTGAAAGAATACAGCCAACTTACATAGTTACATTCACCAGAGAACCTTAGGATGATGGCGTAAAGAACTAGGGTTGATACCTGATTACAGCAGCGTCAACGCAATCAAATTTGGTACACAAGCTCCAATAGCAACTCCGTCAGTTGACATTGACTCTTCTATCCCCTTTGATCCTCCACATGGGTATCGCATTTGTCTGCTTTTTTATACCAAGCCATGAAAATTCTAGCAGTATGGTAAATAGAAATCTTCACTCAACACCAGTTTTATTGGACTAAACTTGCGCAAAAAGGATTTCATTCCATGTATCCGGAACTCCAGGTAAGCACCAATGCAAACAATCCTGCATGCCCGGAGTGGCCCTAATGCTGTACCTTGATATATGACCCTCGTCTCTCAGCTGAGATAAAGCTGTTATGTCCGTAAGGGTAACCTTTGTTCCCTTCACCGCCCCAGCAGCAACAGGATCACTAGACTCGTCTTGTAAAACTTCCTTCCCCAGGGATGGGGTAGTATTGTCACAAGTACCCCCAGTATTCCAATCCCCATTGAAGAAATGCCTTGGGGAGATAGTCCGGTAAAATGCTTTCAACCCTGGATATTTTAAAAGCTGTGAGTCCACCCAGCGGACAATACTGTAAATTGTGAAATTTTTTGCACCTCCAATATCTGCAATTTTTCTGTCAATGTTAGGGACACCCCCCACATGCATGACCCATCGGTTTGCCCTAAACTTCCCTCTGTTCCAATGATGTCCTGTATTGAGAACCAAGACGTCAAATTTGGGAAGAAAACGCCGCAAAAATGCTGGCGGCCTATCCAGGTGCATGGCATAATCTGTTAAAGGGTTTGTGATATCAAGTGGCTCCAAGTCAGCAAGACTCGCCGACCAGTAGTAAAGGATGGTAGTATTGGTCCTTGGGAAACGATAAGCCCACCCATCAGGGCGTATAGAGCCCTTCGCCTTGACAAGACCATACTCCTTCCCCACATCAAGAACATCAGACATCTCTTTACCACCCGTGGCCACGCACATTAGAGACTGAAACTGCTGTCGGCCCAATGAATCCCCAACAAAGGCAATGGTTTTGTGCTGCATCCTGAAATAAATTGTCAGACTCACAATCATGTAATTTCATCATATCCAGAGTCAACACAGTAAGAGACTAAATCCATGACGAAAAGGAAATTAGTTATTCTAGGCTTTTGTTGCTTATTGTATAGTTAGGTAGTGGAGGTGCTGGGATGCTGTTGTTTTCCTCAGGGTTTTCCCCCTGGATTCCATTCTTTTGGTTTGAGCTTTCAATGAAATCGTACTTATCAACGCAAAAAAAGAAAAGAAAAGGAATAATCTCCATATCAACCAGCTGCACAACAAGGACAATGGTATTCTAGTCCCAAAGAAGGCCAGTAGAACTTGTGTGGACTCGAATGGGAAAAAATCTCAAAGGCATATTCTAGTCCCAAAGAAGGCCAGTAGAACTTGTGTAGACTCGAATGGAAAAAAATCTCACTTCTCAGAAGTTAAAACATAGGGCAACGCCAGGCCAAGATAACTAATTGCCCGTATTGCCAGCTTTTATGAATGTATGATGTATACCTCGCTTTGGTCGAGCAACCTGAACAATGCCTCACCCAAAAGCCAAGACATGTTTAAGTTGTTCAATCTATAGATATATTATGTCATTTGTAAACAAAGGAAGGATTCAATCCTAGTTACAAGACCAGAATGGATAAATATGAAGAAGGCTGTCTGGTTCTTAAGCATATGTTTGGTTGTGTATACTGCACTGGTCCAAAACTATACCCTAAAAATTTTTGTCCAACTATATGTCAATTTACCAAGACAGAAAAAAAGGTACCTTTCCAAAAAATTTGACGCTGTAAACTCTTCCATTGCACAATTGTTTGGCTGCCATCGCAATTTCTCATATGCAAAATCTGTACGCTGTGTCAAGCGGCAAGCCCACATCCCCGACAGCCACTGCTTGCAACCAAACCCAGAATACAAAGGCCGACTATCATCTACAACCCATTTCCCTTTGGCATAGTTACATGCTGAAATTGGAACCAAACAACATTCTGATTACTAACCAGTACCACTCAACAAAATATTCAGAGAGCCATAAGAAACAAAGTCATATTAATAGTGCAATTTGGAATTGATCAATCACCCCAGTCAGACAGGAGTACCACCGTGTACGTGGCACACCAAACTGATGGGCCACCCCATGCCTGATATTAAGCACACAAATATCACACCAATCCGATCATCCAAAAGCCAATATCTCCATTCGCCTTTCAAGGCTTGGCTTTGATGACCAACCAAAGGTACATCACCAGTGCAGTTGGAGACTCTAAAATCTGACTAACATAATGTTTTTCCATCAATGACAATTTTCTTGAAGTGATGTGCAATATACTGCCAACTACACCATGCTTAGAAGAAAATAGTCTGGCTAGATTGTCTTGATTGCCAAAAATGTAACAAAACTTCTGACCAAGAGGAGCATTCTAACTTCCTTTGACACGTGTGTAGTCAAATTCTCATTTTCTTACCTCGCTGCAGAGTTTCTTTTTTGCAGAGTCCCTTGATGCAACTAAACCCTGTTCTTCTAGTTTTAAATTATTTTTTCTTTCTTTGATAACTTGTTTATAATCAGCTTATTTTATGATACTTGTGGGACTTTCTGCACCACCACATGAAATAAGATTCTAGATCCTAAATGATAGTGTTCGGACAGACTACTTGAAGATCTTACTACAATTGACCATCAAAAGAATACAATGGCCTGTAAAATCAGTTCACAAGCAACACTAATAAACTAATGACTACGTCCAAAGATCATGCTTTGGCAAAGCCACAAAACCCAAACTTATGATTGGTCATAAATTTGACAAATAAGAAGCATAAGAGCAAGAGATGTCTAATTTGCACAACACGACTACAATGAACCAGAGAAGTACATCAAATACGGGATAAAGAAGCCAAATAATTCAAAAAATGATCAAAGGTAATGCCTTATGCTTATATCCATCATTGCTCGTGAGATTCTGGTCTTTGGTAGATTTCTCCTTAGTTCTTGAAGTGTTTAAGAGCATAGGGAAGACCAAAAATATAACATAATAGTACAGCTCATGGGCCAAAGATACCTTGCTTTTCCACATGAGTTACTTTGTCCCCAATAAAAGAGCTGGCATTTGCAGAAGCCACTGGTGCTTCTACATTGGCACTTCCTTTTGCTTGGTGTTCACCTTCTAAAGCAAATTTGTCATTAACTTCTTCCTCTGTCACAGCCATGAGTTCATGGTTAGGGCCATTCTAGTCACTCAGAATTAGACACAAACAAAAGGTACACTGACTATTACAATTTGTTCAATATGGTTAACTGACTGAATTTAATTTTTGCTTCAACGCAATGTACGGATGCTGATATCGTCCCTTGTATAGTTGGTAATTAAAGATCCAGTCAACAATGAAAAGCTACCTCTATCTCACCAGATGCTTAAATGAGATCCTGCAGGTGACTACTCGTGTAACGAGACATGCACAATAGGAACATCTACTCCAGAAGTTTCTCATTGCATTGAATAAAAGCAGAAGCTGCATAACGAAAACACTACCTCTCTCCTCAACATGAACACTGTTCTCAGAAACCACTCCGGGTGAATGTTTTCTCTCTTCTTGCTTCTTGGCCATTTCTCTCTCAGATACATCTCCTTCCTCCTCAAAAGGCGTTGCTATTACGTCTGTTTTGCTCTTCTCAATTCCAGGAGAGATTTCTTCATGATACTCATTTACCACCTCTTTTTCCGTAATTGAAGATATGTGTGGTTTAGAAGCTGTTGGAACACGCAACGGAGTCTCTGTCGACACAATTAAAAAGCAATACATTGAAAATAAACTAGCAGAGACCAAAAGTACATTAATAGGCTATACTTGGGGGCAATGTCAGTAAAATAGATAAGAAAAAAAATCACTACACGCAAACCTGGAGACAGCTGCAACAAGCGATCCTCAGGAGGAAGTAAGGGGGAGAGGAGAGGAGTTTTCTCCCATGCCCAAATAAGAATGGTTGAACAGACAAGAGCTATGAGGATGAGAGAGATCTGTTTACCCATCAGTCCATAGAAACCTCCTTTCATCCTTTAACCGCATAAAGCACACACCAGATCTCATCCAGGTGTCATCCAGGTGTCATTAATATATCTGAAAACATGTTAGGTAAAAGTGTTTCAGGATCGCTATAATGGAAGATGTAACAGCACAAAAAACCTCGTCTGGCCCTGACTTGCATATACTGAACTAGTGCCAGATATAGCCCCCGTATAAAAGTAGGTTATGAATGTTTGCGCCTGAACATATGTATGTTCACGACAATTATGATGCTTCCAATATTAGAGATCCTTGATACAGAGAGCATCCGTCAGTATAAGTCCATGTTTTAGACTAGCACATGGCAGTAGTTGGAAGGAGATCAGCTCCAACTCACATGCCATGCACTTAAAAAGCACGAAATTTTCGTACGACTTGCTGAGGATAATGTCAAATAGTGATTAAACCAATTACTCCAAACAATGAAAAGTCCATTGTAACAGGCTACACTTGTATGTATGTGAATTCTAAATGAGGGGATAAGATGTTTAATATCAATAGACATCTAAGAGGCTTTAATTATAGTTAGCTTGTGAAACTAAAGGGTACAATGGATTAGAAGTAAAAAGAATGTATTCTATTGAGGCAAATTGTACAACTGATCGCTCCAAGTAAATAGTTATTTCAAAGCAATCATGATATAGCTTCCAAACTCGATATCCAATCCCTTCCTAGACTATTATGTCGAAATTCGAGCTAATTTCGTTAAAAAATAAGGTCAGATGCTGTCATTAAAGCTCCCTACTATCCAAGCATAACCTACATATCCATTTCATTACTATCTTGTCGAGATGGTTTCAGGTGGTTCAATCTAATTGTGAGTTTTTACATTATTTTTTTTCCCAAAAAATTGCCAAATAAATTTTGGAGGCGTCTGAAGCCGCTGCAGCATCCTAAACTCAAATTAGCAATGTTAATGCAATTTCAAGATTTCACGACGGAAACGAAATTAAAAAAAAAAAAAACCAAGACTACATTTTGGAATATGAAAGAGCAATATATCTGAACATGTATATCTACATATACATATTTGTTGAAATATATTTGCAGAGTGAATGAATTGATCTTGCGATCAAGCAAATTACGGATCAGGAGAGCCAAATCTACTGGCTACATTTTATTGATCATCTCAACGCCTGATTGAACATCGACAAGCGACTAACGAAATGCATCGACGAAGCAAGCCAGTCAAATAAAAAATATAATCACATGCACATACGTACAGATATATGCCTCAAATGGGAAGATACGCATCTAATACCGTCTGTAAAATTAAACTCCGCCGACGTACATGAAATTTAGCCTCCAAAACGCTTCAGATCTCGGAGCAATTATCAGCAAACAATCGATGGTTGTGTTAGCAATCTCTTTCTCATTATTCAGCAGTGGAACTGAGGAGAGAGAGAGAGAGCGGTCTGAGTCGGAGGGAAACCACACATTATTATAGTAATGGAAGGGTATATATATGTGGACGTATAGATGTCTTGGAGACGGTACGGAAGGGATGAGGGAGACGGTAGAGAAAAACACGGAAATGGAATATTTGGGGAAACAGTTTAATGAAGAAAGAAAAAAAAAGGAATATCTGGGGGAAAATGAGGTCAATGTTGACGAGTTTTATTAAAGTAATCCTGCGTTAAATGAGAAATTGTTATAGGTTTAACGTACGGTTCCGCTACGGTTCCGTTCTGTAGCGTAGAATGTTTTATCCGCACACAACTCTGAAAAACAAAATACGTCTCTAGATAACTTTCACATTCTTCAAAAAAAAAAATAATAATAATAACTTCCACATTCACGGACTCAACTATCTCTTATGCATATTAAAGCAGATGGTCTTTTTCTTTTAGTGACATATTGGATCACTATTAAGTGCCGTTCCGGTTTTTTAAAAAAAAAAATTTTAGAAAAGAAAGGTAATTTCAAACTCAAAAATTATATATTTACGCAAATAATTTTTCTACCAATATAGATCTTGTTTGATAGATCTCATTGAGATATTTTAAACAGTACAAAAAAATTAAAAAATTATTTTTCATTTTCATTATGTTTGAGTTTGAAATTACCTTCTTCTTTTTTTAAAGAAAGTGGAACGGAGCCTTAATCTATCCTCCAAAAGAAAAAGAAAAAAACCGTCGTTGGCTGAGACTAACAACTGAAATTCAAAAAAAATTAATCGACACGTAACTAAATTTTTATGAGGAATTGCCGATTAGGGGATTTGGGGCTTCCATTCTAAAGATTTCAAAAAGAAAACATGATCAGTGTTTATGGGATCTCAATTTGTTTAAGGAGAATGATAATACCAAAATTGTTTTTGTTGGTGCCAAAACTCTAGTGCATAAAATGCTTGTACTATTTGCAATGTACAAGACTTTTATACACCAGAATTTTGGCACAAATAAAAACGGTTTTGACATTATCATATCCTTTTGTTTAAAAGGAATTTCATAAACCCTCTTTGTGCGGATACAATTTTCACATAATTACAAGTTTATGGTGATTCAAATTTCATCTGATATCAACCTCAATCTTTGTCCTAATTAGCTAAACAAATCTCTCTCTCTCTCTCTCTCTCTCTCTCTCCCCCTCTCCCTCTCTCTCTCATAGAAATAAATAAAATGCACCGATATGGACTCCAAATAATAAATTGGACAGTTGATGAAGTAGCTGAAAGGTTTGAGAGAGACTGTAATTACTACTTTTTGGGGTCATAACTAATAATTGAAATTTTATACAAGTTGACTGATTTTTCTCCCAACCGTTGCATGTAGGCTGTAGCTAGCTTCAAATGCAAATACTCTGTTGTTCCCCGTGCTAAATTATAGTATTATCCATTGTCGTCCTGATTCTATTTAAATAAGCATTAAACATATATTCTTAAGAATAATGACAGGTTCATATTCTCGTAATTTTAAAATGCATTTATTTAATCCAACCCAGGAATAACACGCGCATTATTATACATTATTCCTAAATATGGAGAATGCCATTAGTTCTTAATGATGCTGTTGATTTTCGGAATAATTACTGCACATGGCCAACTACACTCTACTTACTACTCACTTACTCCTATTAGTAATTTCTAATATTATACTAATAATACTCCTCCACTTACTACTCACTTTTGTCATCATGCCACGCCTAAGTAGTTTAGTCAAATTTAAGGAGTAGTTTCAGCCTTTTGTAAAACCTTTTCAATTGTTTAGTGTTCCTTTTACCTCAATATAAAATAGAGTTCTATTTAGGTGTAAGAGGAAGGAATGTTTTTGGGTAAATTTCACTCACACCCCTTCTATTTTGTTGAAATCACAATAAATATCCCTTTTGCTGTGAAATCGCAGTGCTCTCCCTTGTTAGAGCACGTACACAAGAGTAGGCAAACCCATCTTTTTAGTCATTTTACCTAATCAAAGCCACCAAAACAGCTTACACCAGCCTTTGTAAACATAGAGGTATTTTTCCTTTTAGCAAAATGCTCTGTAAAACTAGAGAGGTACTATTCACAAGCAAACCATTAAAATATTATTCTTCCTCTCTCTCCTCCCTACCACTCCCTCATTCTCTCTCTATCTCTCTCTTTTTTAGTATATTTTATAAGGATAAAGAGGTATAATAGAGATAATTGATGTAGGGTTGAGAGAGATTTGAGTAGGTTAAATGAAAAAAGTGAATTATTGGATAGGTAAAATACATTTTATTGGTGTACATGCTCTTATTGTAAAAGGAGCAACACTTCAATCCATATTTTAAGGAACTGTTAGTTCACCAGACAAGAATGGTGAATCAACACATATCAAGCTTGAAATTCCCAAATTAGCCTGTTTGGTGCACTACAAGAGTGTAACGCGCATCCCGGCTCTCCATCTTTACAATCCATGGCCCAAGTTTCGAAAAAATCCTATGTGTAAGACAAGTATCTTACACGTAGGATACTATTTTTAATCTGACCCTTAGAAACACTTTTAGACGGCTTGGACTACACTACAACCCTGTAGCACCCCCATGCACTACAGGGTCCTCGAATCCGGCAAACACCCCAGCTTATCTAATTGTAACGACCCTGATTTTTGGTAAGTAAAAATTTCGTTAAATATTTAATTTTTTTTTATTAATTTATAAAATTCATTTTCTTGGCTAGGAATCTTACCTTTCCTCGGATAATTTGATTTCAACCAATTAGTTAGCAATACCGATTGGATTCTAAGCCTAGCTAAACCTCCCTAACCCTTTTTGAACCTTCCAAACCTTCTTAAACTCTAGTTTTTCCTAAAAAGTCTACCTCACTCATTAAAAGGCTAATTCACACATTTTGGAAACCTTTAATCACATTTGTCATTGAATGGTCTCTTCAATGTAAGCCGTCATCACTTCCTTTCTCCTTTCTACAAGTAACCTTGGCATGCATATACCTATATACATATATCACCCTAAAATTTCCTAGAAAGACTACTTTGAAGGCTTATTCATTCTTTTGCATTGACAAGTCATTTTCAAAAGACAACCCTTTAATCATTTCACTTTTCATTGACTTGTCATTTTCCCCCACTTATGTCAATCAAAGCCCGTCATTATGCTTTCTTAATCAAATCACTTTCCTAAAAAGTGCATTGTTCTTTCTCTCCATTGAAGGTCACTTTCAAAGAGATATTTTTCCAAACCATCCTTAAACCACATGGACCTTTTCAACCCTAGACTAGAAAATCATGATACTTTCATGACTAGTCATTTCAAGACTTTACTACTCATCATTACTTCTTCAAAGAATATTTTCTTTCCTCATATTGGACAATAGTTCGTAAGGAAACTTTTATCCATTGAGTAATAGAAATAAGACTTGCCATAATCTAATGAGTACATAGATTTGACAAGACAAATCATTAGAATCTTTCATCATGACCTAGGCTTACCAAGTATGCAAGCCTAAAAATAATAGCCTTGAACCTAATTACCCTCCAAGATTACTTTCCTAGATTTTCCTAGGTATGTGTGTACATATTAGCCTACCATAATCATATCTATATGCATATATAGACTTTCTGGGAAAGTCTGAACCATTGGTCAATGGGATAACACTTGAAGGCGTATAAGTACTAGGGAGAGAGAG
>JAOTQK010000020.1:582520-600275 GCA_025642025.1 Rhododendron ferrugineum
ATGGATTTTAACAAATGCTCTCCACTTTCACTTATTTTACTATAATGCCATTTAATGTAGACCATTAGATTGAGAAGAAAAAAATTGACCGTTAGATTTGAATTTTTGCCAATTCATTTTGATTATGGGTACAAAATGAACAATGTGAGAGTTCACATTGCTAACTTTAGCAACCCTCTAAATGAATAATCAAAAGCTGACGTGGCAAGTTTTGCTAACTTTGTCGTATTTGAAGTACTTGATGAGCTCCCCAAATGAACTATTAGAGCATCTTTAATTCATTCTCTAAAATACAAAAATAGAGAATGGGTGTGACATTAATCTTGGAGGGACCTATTGTACTTTTTAGATATTTGGTCTCCAAATTTATTTTTGGGTCTCCAAAAATAGAGACCCTACTTCCATTTCGGTGACCAAATTTCTAAAAAGTATCATGAGTACCTCTAAGATTCTCTTATAAAGTGCAAAAAGAGGAAATAAATTATAAAATCCCCTCTTAATATGTCACATTCATTCTCTATTTTTATGTTTTAGAATTTGGTCGGAGATACTCTTATGATCATTGGACCGGACTGGATGGGACTTAGGCCCCGTTTGGCTAAATAAGTCAACTGACTTATTTTTTTGTCCTTATTCAAATTTTTTTCGTATTTGTTATTTTTTCATCAATTTTTTGGAGATTATTGCATCGTCAAGACGAGAGAAATCTAAAAAATAAAAAATTATGATCGAAATCCATTTTTTTTAATAAAGACAAAAAAATTGGCTTATTGGCTTATTTTTGTTTTTATTAAAAAAAATTAGATTCCGAACATAATTTTTTAATTTTTAATTCCTTTTATCATGACGATGCAATAATTTCTAAAAAATTAACAAATACAAAAAAAATTTAAATAATGACAAAAAAATAAGCCAATTAACTTATTTAGCCGAACGCTCCTTATTATTAGGAGGACAAACCCAAGTCCCCTTTAAACGCATCAATTACCAAAATCCTTGCCATTTCTACTCTGCATACGATCAATGGCCGCGAAATCTGAACCATCTTCTTCTTACAAGAAATTCGAGATCAGAACGCGAAACCCAAATCCCAAAACATCGATTCTGTTAGTCATCGATGCCCAGAACTACTTCTCTTCGATGGTGAACCCCATCATCCCATCCATCAACACCACCATCGACCTCTGCCGACGGGTCTCCATCCCCATAATCTTCACGCGCCACTGCCACAAGTCCCCCGCCGACCACGGCATGCTGGGCGAGTGGTGGAACGACGACCTCGTCATCGACGGCACACCGGAGGCGGAGCTGATGCCGGAACTTGATCGGAAACCCAACGACGCGGTGGTGGAGAAGAGCACGTACGGCGCGTTCACTGGCACGCGCCTGGAGGAGCGGCTGAGGGAGTTGGGTGTAGAGGAGGTGATCGTGACGGGGGTGATGACTAATCTGTGTTGCGAGACGACGGCGCGTGAGGCTTTCGTGAGGGGGTTCCAGGTGTTCTTCTCGACGGATGCGACGGCGACGTCGGAGGCGGAGTTGCATGAGGCTAGCTTGAAGAATTTGGCTTACGGGTTTGCTTACTTGGTTGATTGTCAAAGGATTAGAGATGCTTTTTCTTTGTAATTTGGGTTTGATTCGGAAGCTTGTAAAATCTATCGTGTGCAAGGCTTGGAGAAATGAAAGGATTTTAGATTCTCTAGTAAAGCAATCGCATTTTGATTGTCCATCTCGATAATTAATCGATTATGTTATTTAATTGTTTATGAAAAATTATTATCAATCCGGTAAGAATATATCAATTAATCTGTGCACTCAGATACATAAGATTACACGAATTGAGTAGTCTAAAAAACGGTATTGAAGTCCATTTCTTGAAGAAAATGATGCAAGGTTAGAGTGTCAGTAAGGCATCTTTGTTAATCTAATGCTCTTAACTTTTAATTAAAAAATCATGATCATCCTGATTTATGCATATGTCGTTTCCTGAAATATAATCCGAAAAGATTGATTTAGTGATCAATGCTTGAGAGTAAAGTTTTTGCTTTTCCTAAGATCTTTAAAGAGTAGGTTTTTAGATGTTATCAAATCTTTTAAGGTCAGATCATATATAAAGTTTTCTTTCAAATTTAATTGTGCTGCTGATGCATACATCTGAGTTCTTTTTAATGTGCTGCTGATTCATACACTTGAGTTCTTAAAAAGAAGGTAGAAAATTTCTACCCTTTTTGGAAATACTTTTTTTTTTCTAAAGCTAAGTATGGAACGTACATGTAGAGATGACAATCTCAACTTGTATTTTATAATCCGTCTGTATCCGTCCAATTTTAACCCAGGGGAAAATGACGGCCAATGACGTGTTTTTATAATTAATACATGTCAATGACATTTTTAACATTAACAAATGTTCTTTGCTTGTCCTTGTTGGGTATTAATTATCAAAACACGTCATGAACCGTCATTTTCCCTTAACCCAATCCAATTAGCCCATATTATATATTGTAATGGGTTGATACCCATATTAATCAATATTTATATGAATTTAGATGAATTAAAAATGAGCTCGGGCTCGAATGCAACACAACAAAAACACCGAACAACCGCTCGCCGACATCAGCAAAAAAGCATGTGGAAACCACCTTCACGGAAATACGTGTACAGATGCCTTTTGGGCTTCGTTGGCATAGATGCTCAGAAAATCATCAAGCGGCGTGGCTAGTTTTCCACCGTAGGATTCAGTCTACTTTAGCCGTTGGATTGAATCTCGAGGGTAAAGTGGGTCCCAGAAACTTGATTTTTGCAATTTCTTAAGTAGTTTTTTTTTTTTTAACGACAGCTGAGGCTGCACGTCAGGCATACCAGGCCCTCTCTCTGTAACCATTGGAACGGACTTGTTTCTAAATGCAACATTGAAAATATAAAATGGAGAAAAAAGCAGGGGAAAATTTCATTTCGTAGAAAAACGCTGCAGTAGTAACCTTCTAAGAGCATCTCCAATGGGAACTGTTAATTTCTACGTAGACATTTTAACGGTAAAAATTGACATCAAAATTCAATCCAACCTATCAACCTTCTTTGATGCCAAAATTTACGTGGTTTTGAAGGGAATGACAAACCTGCCAACTTTGACAGCCACCCTCTTCCATGCCAAATTTCAAAAAATGAATGTTTGGATTGACATAAGGATTGACATTAAAGGTTGGAGAGGAATAACTTGATGTCAAATAAATAGAATTTGGCATAAAGGTAGGAAATGAAGGTTTTGATGTCAAATTGGAGATGCCAAAATACCACGTAAGCCTTCAAAAAAAGTTTGGCATCTCCAATATGAAGCCAAGGGTTGGAGATACTCTAAGAACATCTCCAACACATAATTTCAAATTGGAGATGTAAAAATATAACGCCCCGATTTTTCGGGAACAAAATAAAATAATTTCTCAAGAGGATTTTGCTAAATCGATAAAATTTTCCAAAATAAAGGAATAACTATTACAATCTCAAGATAAATTTACTGATTCAAAATACATTAATTTTAAAGCCGACTCTAAGCTTGATACGGATTCCACGCATACTCGATCTCCATTTCTGATTTTCTTCCTGTGTCGAACTGCACCATCGTTAAATCCCCTCCATTGAATCTTGCGCCCTCTGGCAAATTGATTGCCGAAGCAATCGATTTATCAGGATACAGACGTATCCGTGAGTGATAAATCACCCAGTAGAATAATCCAACCTAACTACCCCTCTTACTTTACAGCTAGCAAGCAACAGGATATATATATATAGTGCGAAGAAGTAAACAGAGATATTTCACATAAACAGTTTATTGCTATCCATTAACCTAATATGAAATCTAAGATCTCATCCACGAGATCTTTCCTCCCCAACCGCTAGCCATGCTCGGTCCCATGGGATCACTTTCTTTTGCTGTCGCGGATTGCACCTAAGTTATGTATCCAACGTGTATCCCTCTCATTATAACAAAAGAAAACTTACCATGCCTGAATCATAACTAGGGTTCGTCTATCTTATGCAGCACTTTACGATCATCACAATCATTACTGGGCTTACTTTGTCAGTCTATCAAATCATCACTGGACTCCCGCCAGTTTAAATCTCATCACAAATTTCATCACATCTCGAAATCATGCCTGCAGGCAATCTAAAACAAAAACTTTCCAATTCATCCATTACCTAGCTTCATCTACGTGATTTCTATTTCGCATACCACCCTATGTCTCTAGGGTCCAATCTAATATATCAATCAAAGGTTGGAATAATAGATAAGCAATCAGAATAATAATTGAAATAAACAATAAGCATAAAATTCACGTAACCTTTTATGAATGGACCGTTGCTCTTAGTCTTGTATGACCAATAAGTTATTAATAAAACAAGTGTGGGCTCCCGCGCCCGGCGATGTTCGAAGAGTCGCCACCCGGATTTTTGAGATGGATGATCCGAGAAACCGAGAGTTTGTTTGAGAAAAAGGGGCTTTTGATCTAGCGAAAACGTTGAAATCTTGGGTCCGGGAGCCACGTTACGAACGGGGAAGGTTTTGTTGAAAAAGCACCCCGCTCGCCCGGTGAGTACCGGTCTCTACTAAACATCTTAAATGGGGGGTTTAATGCTATTTGAAAAACTTTAAAAGCACATACGGGAAAATGGAAGCAAGGTGGGATATATCATGTTGACGTGTGCGTGGTGCTCGCTGTACAGAGATGATAAAGGATGATGCGACATGAATATAGACAAGGAAAGCTATTTAATAAACTGTCTGGATCACTGTCTCCTGCTACACGGCCTACCATGATATGGCGTGCGACTATATGATATGCCGTGCGTGGTTATGATCTTTCCTTCCGACTATCAGCAACTCTTAAAAACCTCGCACGGCATATCAAGTATGACGCACGGCATTATATCAAGATGCCAAAGAACCTATAACCATCAGATCATCCCTGAACAAATACCATTCTTTTAAGCCACGAGCAGAAAGCCACTTTTAATGCATTTTGTTTGGAAAGATTGGGAGAGTTCATTTGTGATAATACAACATGGCTTGGAGTTATGGTCTCATTTCGAGACTGCCGATGACAGACAGAAACAGATCTAACGGGGGATGATCGTGATCCAGACAGTTCAAATAAGAAAATAACAGCTAACTGAAACGCCGTGCGTCTCAGTTTACTACGTCGTGCGCCGCATTGAAGCGCCGCGCGGCGTAGCTCACTCAGCACATAGGGTGTTTTGCTTTGTAAAAATGATTTTTAGGCCAAATCTTAACCAAGAAGGGTTAAGCCTGACAACAGACGAGCCCCCTCAGGGCCAGGGCGGAGCCTAACCCAAGGAAACTTGGTTTTTACTTTTGATTTCAAGCTTGAATGAGGATGGATGACGGTGAATGAGCGTTGATAAGGTTGATGGCGAAAAGAGAAGTGTGGAAGTGTGTAGTGGATGGGTTTATTTATGTAGTTGGGGGTCTCAAAGTTAGTAAGGGACTAACCTTAATGGTGAGGAGAAAAATAGAGCAAGAAACCTAGAGAATGTCTTTTGAAAGCGACATTCTCAAGGTTTGGAAGTGGGGAGTGGACATGAAAGCATGAAAATAGAGAGAATAGTATAATGGTGATCAATGGCCTTTTTTCTCTTGAGTGGAGGGGTGTATTTATAGGCAAGAGCCATTAATTTTGAATTTCAAATGGTGGAGGCATTTTCTGGGCGGGCCAGAAGTGTATTTTCGGCTTGAGCCATTTTGGAGCTGTGGCTCAAATAGGCGTGGCCGACAGCTTTCTGAGCCAGTCAGTACTTTTCATGAAATGTCGTGCGGCTAATCCTATGATCACGTGAGCCGTTCCCTTTATTTCATCATCGGGGTGTCCAAAAAACCTTCGAGGTCCGGATTGTGATGTCTACAATAAGAAAATTTTATTAATTAAAAGTTTTAAATAAGATAAAAAAAAAAAGGTTTGTATTAGTTATTTTTAAGAAATTAAATTGATTAAAGACTAATTACATATATTAAATAGGTGGAAGTATTAGAGTGATTATCAAGACCTTAATAAAAGTTCTAAAGGTCCAACATATTGAGTTCAAGTACCAAAAAGTGGGTCCGGAGGGTCGCGGAATCATTTTTAAAATAAAGATAATATTTAAAGTTGTCAAAGGTAAAATAAATAGATAATAAATTATTTAATAAACAAAATATGTTGAGGTTAATAACATATTATCTTTGAAATGTAAAGAATATAAAAAAAATAGTCCGAAAATTAATAAAATGGTTTATAAGGTTGTAAGGATTTTTCGTTTGTAAACTTTTACAAGAAAACTAATAAATAATTAATAAATAGATAATAAAATAAAAAAAATATGACATTAACAAGTTATGATCTTTGAGGTGTGAGAAGGCTAGGAAAAATAGTTCGGGGGTCGAAAACGATGTTCGGAAGGTCGCAAAGTGATTTCGAACCAAAACAGTCTTAGCCGCAAGGTTGGACTTAGTCAACCTTGCGGTTAGACCTCCTGCCGCAAGGTCAGACCTGGTTCTTGCGGCCCGAACCTTGCGGCCGCAAGGTACAAAGTAGAATTCGATTTTTTTACTTTTTTGCTACGGTTTTGATGCATGAGACCATTTGGGCTATTGGGTTAAGTATAAAAACACTTAATATACTTAGAGAAGTGGTTGGAATGGATAATAATACCTTGAATCGGATCGAATTGGTTCAAAAACAAATCTTGAATCTTGGGGAAGAAGACTTCGGGTTCTTTGATTGGGAGACCTTGGGATCAAATTGGATGATGTTTGGAGATGCCTGAGGTCGTGGAAAGAGATTGGAATGATCAATTTGGATTTCGGTTGGGTCTTGGTACGAAACCTACTTTTCTCTCTCTAAAACTCCATGCCTTGGAGTTCAATTGGCCACGATTTTTCTCTCAATTCTGCTTAGAGAAGTGTGGTGGGTGTAGGGATGAGTTCGTGACCGATGTGGTGGGGTATTTATAGGTGAATTTTAAAGAGAGATGATAAGATTGTATTTGTAAAGGTTTCTATCTCTTGGACTTTGAGATGGACGAGATAATGACGAAAATACGATAGGGAGGAAATAGAGATTGAGTAAGAGTAGGAGAGGGAGAGATGGAAGGAGTGTGTAGGCATGCAAGCACTTTAAAAAAAATAAAAAAAGATAAATAGGATAAGATAATTATATTTATATATATCTATTAAGAAAAATAATTTTATTATTATGAATAATACTTTTTAAATGATATTATTAATAAAAATTACGGGTTGTTACAACCTATCCCCCTTAAAACAATTTCGTCCTCGAAATTAGTGTGTACCTTTAGGAGAAAACAGATTTGGATAGTTGGCGCGTATAGTATCCGCTCGTTCCCAGGTTGATTTCTCAATTCCTCGATGTCGCCAAAGGATTCGGACGAGTTGAATGGTTTTGCCTCGAATGCACTTTTCACTATAGTCTTGGATCTCCACGGACTGTTCCTCGAGAATGACGTCCTCGTTGATCATCTTGATAGTAGTAGTATTAATCGTTATAATGACGTGTTCATGCATGGGTCGATTGTTAACGAAGTGTTGGTTAACTCCTTTTGCTCATTCTTATCAACCAATCGGAACTTGACAAAGATGCTACAATATATCACATTCACTTACAAATCTATTACACACCAACACTCATAAATGTGTAGGCCCTACACATATTACACACATCCAGTTTGGAGCTAACACACCTTGTGAGTATGAATATGTAAATGAGTGTGGCTGTAGAATAATTGCGGAACTTAGAATAAAGGGTAAGTTGGATTAAACTAGCGTAGCGACTCCCTGATCATTGAAAAATATAACTGACCCAGAATGTTTGGATTTTAACCATAATTAACCCGGTGAAGAGAAAGTAGTGTTACGTTACCACGTCGCGGGTTCCGTCATGCTCCTCACTCCCATGCTCCTCCTGCAAGGAGCATGCAGTGATCTTTCCAAGTGGGGAGCGTCATATTTTTTCCCCCGAATGGAGTGGGAGCTCCATTGCACATTAATTTGCTTGTGAAAATGTCAAACTCACGCAATCTTTTTTCATATGTTAAAGATAAGTTAGAAATTAGTAGAATAAAGTTTACCAAAAATCAAATTATCATGTTTTTCAATTACCTTTATCTCATAACCCAAGAAGAGATACATATTAGTAAAACAGATTAATTTTGAGATGCTAAAAGTCATAAGTTGACAGCATATCCACGAAATAAAAAATGACACTGACGAGAGAGACGGTCCTATAGTCGCGAGTGAAATCCGTTGCTCCCAGAAACAACAATTCACTTGATCGGCAGCTGCTGCACATCACCGTGCTGGACGACTCGGATGCCGTCCGTTCGGTAATCAATGGTTCAAATTTCATCTCCACCCATATAGCATCTGAGCCATTTATTATCGAGATGAGATTTGAACCGTTAAATTGCCGAACGGACGACATCCGAACCGTGCAGCATGATGTTATGCAGTTGCTGCATAGCACCAACTCCGGATGCTGAAACTACGCTCGCAATCTTATTAATTTCGTTCGTAAAAGTGACACATTACGATTATGAAAGAACCACCAAAGACGCCAAAAAATGTTTAGAACAGTTATTATACTTAATGTTTTTGTGACAGATCAAATCTAGAAGAATACAAAACTTAATAGCTTTTCAACCGGATTTTCCTATTGTATAAACGAACGGATTTTTGGTTAGGACTCTTGCATCTCATTAGGAGGTTAGGAGTTCGAGTCTCCCCACATGCATGTGGGTTTTCTTTCCGAAGAGGACTTTTCGTTTCTTTTTTTGTTTTTATCATATAATAGGCTTATTTCTTGTATTGGTGGAGTTGTTGGGCTTGGTTGTGTCGTAAACTCTCACAATTGATAAAAATTATCTCTTCTATCGATTGACCCAAAAAAAAACGGACGGATTTCGAGAAAAATTATTCTCCTCACATGTATTAACTAAAAATTTAGTTAGGAAAAATAACTTGTCTAAAGTTCTTAAGCTATAAATAAACATTTTAGGAAAAATCAAGTGAAACTAAGGTCCAATTCTGTTAAGAAAAATACGTACTTTTTTTTTTAAATTAAAAGTGATATCATATGAGAGCATGATCTGTCTCGTAAAACGAAAAATAAGTTCTTAAAAAATGATAACTTTAGCAGAACGCGGCGGGCCTAACAAAGATTAATTAAAGAAAAATAGGAACTCCTAATTACTACTCCACTATATAAAGTATTATTTTTGTTTTGTTTGGTGACATTTCAGACAAAAGATAGCTAAACTCCACACTTCGTGGCCCTATCCCCCCCCCCCACACACACACACACAAAAAAATCCAACATTTGAGTCACAGCGCACGAAAGGAACCATGATTTGTCGTGTCCAGATTTCAGTGAACGTCGGCCCAAAAAGCTCACTCGTCCTAGTACGCGTACAGTTGAGGCAACTTAACACCGTCACCATTCCTCCAACATTCTCGCACCTGTACAAACTAATTCCATCGTCGATTCGTTTTTCCCACAAAAGAAACAACGAAAGCGTATAATCGGGATCAACAAGAAGCAACCCAGAAGCTGCTTTCCTTGTTCTCTCTGTCTTCTTCAGACCATCTGTTACGAAGAACCCCGGTTCTATTGGTACGTCCCTATTCATCTCCCGTCTCATTATCCCAATAGATTTGTTTACGACCCTTTTTTGTTGGGTATTTTTTTGGTAAGTTAAGTGGGTACAATCATCTCAAGAAACTACCGTCTCATTATCCCAATAGATTTGTTTACGACCCTTTTTTGTGGGGTATTTTTTTGGTAAGTTAAGTGGGTACAATCATCTCAAGAAACTGCCCAGAAGCTGGTTTTCTTGTTCTTTCTCTTGTTTCCCTCGTTACTTTCACCTAAAACTCTGCTAATTGTAATTGTCAATTGATTCTTCTCTCATCATCCCCCTAAATTTACCGCCATATGTACTCATATCTTGATTTTCTAAACGGGGTAGGTTAGTTTTCATTGTGATCCCCAATTGTCCGATCCAAAAGCCTACTAGGTTTTCAATTCTCAGTGTTTGAAGGCTTTTTGATTATTTTTCTGCCAAAAGGAAAAAAAGGTAAAGTTTTTGGGCTCAGGGTTGGTGAGTTCGGTTAGAAATGGAAAATTCGAAGGGCTTTTATCGTCGAAGGCACTTGCGTTTTCGAGGGGTTTTCAATGGAATTTGTGCGGTTGTACTGTTCCTCTTCATCTTCTTACATGAGGAAAGTATTATTGAAAGCCCTTTTCTTGGGAGGTTCAAATGGGGTTCAAGAGGTGGTTTGCACAATGAACTTGATGGGGTTGAGGTTATCCATAGGCGAACTGCTGAAGTTAGTGTTAATTCATCGAATTTCGGTGATAAAAATGATGGGTCGATGCAGAACAATTTGAATAGTATGAGAAACCCAACGCTTTGCACGGAAATGTATAAACATGAAGGGTACAATAGCGAATGTGAGTACTTGATTGCCAATCCCCAATGTGCCTCGGAGGGTTTCTTCAATTACATTGGCTTCTTTTACTGTGACTGTGAGCATCACAGTGCTATTGCGTATATTGTGCTGGCCATATGGTTGGCTGCTCTATTTTACCTACTGGGTAATACTGCAGCGGATTACTTCTGTTGCTCTCTTGAGAAGCTTTCGAATCTCTTGAAGTTACCCCCTACAGTGGCAGGAGTTACTTTGCTTCCACTTGGGAATGGAGCACCGGATGTGTTTGCTAGCATCGCAGCTTTCATGGGCACGGATGTGGGGGAAGTGGGTCTCAATTGTGTGTTGGGTGGAGCTTTGTTTGTTACTTGTATCGTTGTTGGCACGGTTTCCCTTTGTGTGGCAAAGCAGAGGGTTCAGATCAATAAGGGATGCTTTATCAGAGATGTTTGTTTCCTAATCTTCACTCTAGTGTCCCTCGTCGTCATTTTGGTCATTGGCAAGGTGAGTGTTGGTGGTGCAATTGCATATGTTTCAATTTACCTGGTTTATGTCATTTCTATTGCTGCAAATGAGATGTTGCGAAAATATGTGAATAAGCTGGGAATCAATTCGGTTACACCTTTGCTTCCTGATAAAAAAGCATGTAGACTTTCTGATGGAAATGAAGAGGATGGGTCTATGTCCGTCTCCCTACTCGAGTTTGGTGCTGAGAATGATGTGTCCTCATTACAAACTAGGCTGCCTCGTTGGATGTGGGCTGCAAATGTGGCAATCTATTCAAATGAGACTATGAAGGCTGCTCATGTTGAAGATAGCCCAAACCCTCTTTGGGGTTGGAACGAAGAGGAGCCGGGGAATGACCAGTCATCCTTTTCTTGTTCCACGTTATGTGCAATGCTTGAAATCCCCTTGACACTTCCAAGACGGTTGACAATACCTGTAATTGAGGAGGAACGGTGGTCAAAAGGGTATGCTGTGGCCAGTGTCTCTTTTGCACCCATGCTTTTGGCATTCCTCTGGAACACAAAGGATGATGTGGAAAATGGGTGGATTGTTTATCTTATTGGCGCTTTAATTGGTGGTATACTAGGTGTTATTGCGACTATATACACTAGATTCGATCAGCCTCCTCAAAAGTTCTTATTCCCATGGGTTTGTGGCGGTTTTTTCATGAGTATCATTTGGTTCTACATGGTGGCAAATGAGCTTGTTGCTTTACTCGTCACATTTGGTGTGATATTTAGAATCAAGCCGTCAATCCTTGGTTTAACAGTGTTGGCATGGGGAAACTCCATGGGTGATTTGGTGTCGAACCTTGCTTTGGCGATGAATGGTGGAGACGGTGTGCAGATTGCCATGTCTGGATGCTATGCAGGGCCTACGTTCAACACACTTGTTGGTCTGGGAATCTCGGTGCTTATTGGGGCCTGGTCAAAGAAACCAGCACCTTACATAGTTCCGCAGGATAAGAGCTTGTACTTCACAATAGGGTTTCTCATGTTAGGGCTTGTTTGGTCACTGTTTGTGTTACCACTGAAGGACATGCGCCCTACCAAGTTGCTGGGAGTTGGGCTTACAGCCATCTATTTGGTGTTTCTTGCTTTCAGGTTGAGCACCTCTATGGGGGGTTTGTCGTTCGATGGTTCTAGATGATATTCGAATTGATGCCATTGTGAAGGAAAAAGGCAATCCTAGATGAGTTTTTTAACCTCAGAAGTAGTGTTTTCTTAGCACGGGTTCGTTTTTTTCCATTTTCTTTAGTTTAACATTCTTAGATATCCGTGTACAGCTTTTATATCAAGTTTGAGCTGTCTATGTGTAATGCTTCACAAAAATATTTGTATTCAGTAGAAAAGCGGATGTCTTCTTGCTTATATATTACTAGTATCTGGAGTTGGAGGAAATCCGTTCTTGGTGGATTATGCTTTGTAACTGCTGCTTCCCTCAGCTAAACCGAGACGAAGTTTGAGCTAAAAAGAGTTTCAACTTGTCAATGGTTATAAATGCATGAGTATAAACTGTTAAATGTCAGCTTCTCGAGAAAATTTGCCATGTAATACTCCTAGCTCTTAGGAGTCGAATCTGATTGTTTGTTGGTCATGTGTTTTCCCTGAATGATTATCGTTGGTCGTTATCTTCATGGAATTGTCAAACATAATGGAAAGGAAATACCAAGTCATAAAACAGGCTAAAACACCTGAAGAGGCGCCACAGAATGGGCTCCTAACAACGGGTAGCCTTGAGAAGCAAGCATGCCCTATTCAAACACTCGCAGCGTTGATATGTCTGAAAACAAACGCCCGAGTTAGGAGTATGGTTTGATCCAACATGACTTAAAATCTCTCCCGGTCTCGTGTACTTCCACTAAACACAGAAGCTTGGAATGTCTCGGCAGGTTGGTCTCCTTGCTTGGCCTCAAAGGTAATATATAGCAACATACAACAAATCTCATATATACGCCGTCTTGACGACCCTGACGAACTCAAAGGCTTTCTCATTGTCATTGATGGAACAATTTTTCCATTTTTGGTTGGCGTTCTTTTTTTTTTTTTTTTGGGTACACGGTGTTCTTGTTGGAACGGTTAGTTGCAAATATTGAACATTATTTGAGAATCTCCAACTCACAAGTGCCCTCATTTATATGCGACTCTGAGTACGGTTTGCTTATGCCATGCCCATATATCTTGGAAAGAATGTCGAACATAGTTTTTCCAAATAGATTTACGTTGAGCGCATATATATATCCTCACAATCAGGATCAACTACAGACTTTGGTTGTAGTCTTTTTGACTGGATTCATGAGTCACAGCCATATCTATCTCCTTGCATCATGGTTCCTGGGAGTGGCGTTGGGCCGAAATATGGCTGTTAGAAAGCCTGACATGAGGAGCTTGATGATCCAACGAGTCAGGCCCAATTGTATTCTTTGTCTACAACTGAATGCCTTTAGCAAACTTATCTCTTCTATATAAACTTTTAAACCCAAATTTGTTTGGTTCCCTCTACTTTTTCTCTGACTTGGCCTTTTTTAGTTCAAAGAATACCATTTGGTCCATTTAATTTTAGTAGAAACAACTTGTCTATCTATATGTTGGTGTCTAACTGTCTATAACTTGTCTCCCCTCTAATTTAGTGGAAACACCGTATCTTGAATCTCGTAACAATGTGTGGTGATGGAGAGATCTGGGGCACCACGTGACAGTACCTCAAGAACAATAACAATAAATAATTTGGGTCCCACCCTTAAGTCGGACTGGACTAAGTTCCAATTCAGTGTCCTTAGAGCATCTCCAACAGGAGATGTCAAATCTGATGTGAAGCTTGTAACGGTAATATTTGACACTAATTGACAAACCAACCCAGATGTCTTTTTTAGGCCAAATCCTACGTGGCTTTTGACATGGATGAAGGGGGGAGGAAGCATGCCAACTTTGACTACTTACACCCTGTCAAATTTCAAAAAATGACTATTTGTATTTTGACATAAGGGTTAGAGAGGGATAATTTGATGTCAAATAAATAGAATTTGACATAAGGGTTGGAGAGGAGGTTTTGATGTCAAATTGGAGATGCCAAAATGCCACATCAGCCTTCAAAAAAAATTTAACATCCCCAATTTGAAGTCAAAGATCGGAGATGCTCTTAGTGGTTTATCCGTTGAAAGTAGTGTTTATAGTTGAGATTGTGAGTTCGAGCGGGCTAAGTTGCGTCGGTCAATTATAATATGCTTGTGTGGGAGAAAAACAATTAGACATTGGGCAAGTTCCTTTCAACCAGCCAAACCAAAGCAGAAAAAGGGAAAAAAGATAAAGCACATTGAGTGCAAACAAAACCGTCGGTGATTCATTTTTTTATTTTTATATTTTCACGTGTATTTGAAAAATAGACAGGGAAAAAGCCAAATAAAAGTAGGAGTAACATTGGCACTAGTACTACTCTTGGTAACTAGTAACCGTTATAATAAGAGTGTTTCATTTACGCTAGTACTAGTCTTATTAACTAGTAACCGTTATCAAATAACCAGTTATAAGAACTTTAGCTGAACAGGACCTAAATTGAATAATATATAGTAACCAATTATGAAACAAAGTTTGTGTTATCATTTCATTGATTCCCCCTTTTGTTCACATTGAAATTTGCAAAATCAACCTTTAATCAGTTGCTCAGTTATAATAGGGTTCATGTTAATGGATAAGAAATAAAAGTAATAACCAAAAGAACATAATTTTTGCACTCCACTTTTTTATAAATGCACTCTAAATCTTGTATTTTAATGCTTGTCTTATGTGTAATTGTCAGCACTAACGGACAAATTTTAGAGTGCTTTTATAAGAATTTTGGAATGTAAAAACCATTATTTCACACTTTTTCAAAAGTCATTCAGAAATTTGTTATTTTTAATTGTTTCTCATGCTTCTCTAAAAAGAGCAAATGGGGCCTAACAAGTGTTATTAGTTTTGTTTTTGTCTTTCTTTTCATTGTCAAAGTACTAGTGAAGGATGTTTTTTTTTTCCCCTACTTTTGTTTTATCAATGATGGACTGATGGTAACCACAAACTCAAAAATTAGTGAACCCAAATCAAAACTTTATCACTAATCTCTTTTTTTACTTCTTACTAATTTGAATAGACAAGAGTCTTGATGATGACACTTTCATTGAGCTTCTTCTTTTTATGATGTTATTCAATGTCTTTTGGTATTTTTCTCTTCTTTTCAGACTCAAATGCTTGCTTTTGGTGTTACTATTAGTAACTTTTAGTGATTACACACCCCCAAAAAAAACAAAAGACTTGGGAAAGTTGCAAAGCTTAAGAATTGCATTTAGGGCCATAACTTCAAAACTTTAGTTGGGGAATCCATTTTGTACATAGCACTAGTTTCCATGAACCTTTTCACATGGTTTAGATGAACATTTAAGACTTTTGGGTAGTGTAATCTATAAACAAGGGTAAAGTACTTCTTAAATGATGCATGTTACCCATGATTGTCCATCTAGCTTTTGAAATATTTATTACTCTAATCACATATATGGAGAATAACAATAATCACAACATATATCAAACTAATTCGAGCAAAAGCCAAATAAAAGTAACATTGCATATGTAGTGGATCAGATAGCGGGTCGGCCATTCGGGCTGTCTGATGGCCCAACTTGGGGAAGGCCAGGCGGACTTGACGGTCAACGCCAATCGAATGGGTCACCCGGCCAAGAGCCTAGCGGGTGGCCGAAGTGTCAGGTTGGATCTTGGAGGATTACGTGTGGCTAGGTTGGTGACACATCAGTGTTGAACTATTCGGCCTAACCACATGGCACCACTCTTGGCTCGGCCACGTGACTCAGTCATATGCCGCCTAACAACGTGGCACACAACAATCGTTATGCATGACGTCAATCCAAAAAGCGATTATTTATCACAACATGGAAGGCACGAGCTATCTTGGAAGCCAAATCAAGTAACTCTCTATTTAGGGCACACTACCTAACCGTATAGAGAGGTACAACCCCAAGGATTGGCATAGTGATCAAGGCATAAGACTTAGGGGTTTGCTCATTCCTAAGATCTCAGGTTCGAAACCTCTCAGATGCTATCAACTCTTTTGGGGCCAATTCATACGGAATATTTGCTCTAGTTTCAAGTGGGATCCCGCAAGATTCATCGAGATATGCATTACCTAACCTGGACACCATATTATGAAATAAAAACCTAGAGAGATACGCCGTCCTTAGTGATTCTAGCTCTGCACTTCCCTTCCTTTGACTGTGACTTACTTAGCCATTAGAGTGTGTCTACTGTCTACCTATTGTCTACGCTCGGCTAGTCACTAATGTGGTCCACTGTTTTGCATAACTAGGTTGGGAAAAGGAGTTCACCCCAGACCTCATCCAAAAGATCCATGAGAGGAGATCCAACTTAAACACCACCTCACAGCGTATAGTATAAATCAATCAGCGCGATGATGCCCGCTGAATAACTTCTCCATTTCATAGGTTTCATGTATATATAAAATGTACGGTTGGTTTTTTTTCCCTTTATGTACACTTATCTTCTTCTTTTTTTTGTGGCTATAGTTTTTTTCCCCTTTCCTCAAGAAGGGTTTTTGTTATTTTTGTTGCCTAAATGGTGGGAAAAGAAGTGGATCAAGCCAAAGTTAGGGTCACTTTCTATCCAAGTTTATTTACAGTTGAAGGAGGTTTATAAATGAGGATTTGATAGAGTAGGTGAGTGGTCAAATTCCAGGTGGGACTCCCCCCAATAATGAAGGTGGTTATTGAATTATTGGGGGTACCACACCGTAAATAACTTTAATTTTTGCAATTGATTTAATGCATTAAGATCATCAAGGAGTAAGTCTACCGGTACAGAAATTAAAGTTTTATTATAGATGCTCGATCCAATCATATAATATTTTATTATTTGGAAATCTAAATCAAAAGTTAGATGATTGGATCGAGCATCTATAAGTATCGGATTGAACTGATTTTTCGCGAAGGCCCTTGAAAAACTGTTTTAGATTTAATGAACGGTTTGAATCATTTGTGTGGGACCCGTAGTGGGCCCCACAATAAATCTGTACAGAAAATCTATTTTCTGTACCATTAGACTTTCCGGAGATATGTAGCTTATTATTAATAAAAGTTGAAAACATCGATTTTCATTCTTAAAGTACTACTCTTTTTTTTTTTTTTGTTGCTATATTTGAATGGAAAAAAGTACTAGATAGTAGATAGTGAAGAAAGTTCTGTCTCTTTTTTTCTTTGGGTCTGAATTATACGTAGGATTAAATTCGGAAGTATTTGTCTGTGAGTTTTAGTTGGTCGGATTACTATAAGAAATATTGGTGTTCCGTCATGAGCTCGAATCCAAAACCGGACATCACAAATTGGCCCTTATAATTAGCTTGAGAAGAAGTATGATCTTCCCAATGGTAAATTGGAAAGAAAACTAGTACTCCCTTCGTCCCAATTTACTTGTCCTAGTTCTATTTTAACCGGATAAAAAAATTAGTTCTATCTTTAAATTGGTAATGAATTTTATATCCAATATAGATCTTGTTTGATAGATCTCGATTTGTTCTAAAACTAGTGTTTGCCTGTGTCTACGACACTACGCACCCCGGTTGAAATTGTCTGTGCCTACGGCACTACCCACCCGATTGGAATTACCTTTTGAATTTTCGCAGTAGCTCAAACACTAAATCGATTCACAAAAGAAATTACTTGAGAGAGATAATTTGATCAATCATAGCTAGAACTAA
>JAOTQK010000020.1:611484-625028 GCA_025642025.1 Rhododendron ferrugineum
GGTGCCCAGGGACTTATTAACCCTCCACCAGGAGCCCATACTCCCGATGTGGGACAAGCCCCATAACTTGCACTGGATAACCGCCGCTACCGCCGCCTGACGCATCCGCCCCTTGTCGTCGTCAACCACATCGTTGCACCGCCACTCTCCCATGCCTTCAGGCCATCGCCGCCGCCCGCACAGTGGCTTTGTTTTGCCATTTCACTCCGCTACGTCAGCGATATGGTGGCAATCTGGTTCTCCCTGTGAAATGCCTTGTCATCGATCTGGTGGATGGAATACTGACAATCAGAAGGGGCAAAAACAAGTAAGGCCTTGTTTGCGGCGTCGATCTGTTATTTGATTATTATATCTCAAAGAAACTAACCATGTGGATGAACAACCACATGTTTCCCCGTTAAAATATCGTGGAAAGGTGTCCGCTGTGGATATGGAATCACATGAGAAAGAGGATCATGCTACTGGTTTAATCTAGTCACAAATTAATAATTTTTATAACGTATTTTATCATGAAAATTGTGGATATTTGAGACCATTGTGTAGTGTAGTGGTCTGTTATATCTATTACGGGTTCTGTCCTCCTTCGTTCCGTCCTCCGCCGCCGTTACTGGGTTCCATCCAAACATGATTAAATGGTAATTTACAGAAATTTGTCATGATTTTCAAGATGTGTTTGTAGCTAAAATTTAATGTATTGTGTATGGTTGATTTCATGACAGTTTTGCGGAAATATGTCATAATTTTCATAATTTATTTGTACGATAAATTTTTGTCACGATTTTTCATGATGTTTGTAGTTGTATGATGTATTATATACGGATGATTTAATGGTAGTTTTACAAAAATATGTCATGATTATATATTGTTGATTTCATTGTAGTTTTGCACAAATTTGATATATTCGTGTATTTCATGATAGTTTTTCAGGTTTTATAGTGTATTTGCAAAAATCTATCATGTTTTCAAACTCTCATCTGTCAAAAATGGGGGTTTTCGATTAGGAGAGAAAAAAGAATTAAAAAGATTAAGCGAGAGAAATGTTTGAAAGATTGAAGATGAGAGAATTTGGATTAATAAGAAAAAATAAGGAGAGAGAAAGATTTGGAAGATTAGGAGAGAGAAAAGGGTAGTTTAGGATTTATTTGAATTTAAGGATGAAAAGATAAGTTTTTAACCTACTAGTATTAGGACTTAAGTATTTCTATAGGAGAGCACCCCTATTTAAGTTACCCTTTTTTGTTTTGAAAGTATTTTTTTTTTTTTGTTAAAAGACAAAAAATGAAGTTTTGATAGCAAAAAAGGATGTATAAATATCAATTTCCTTTCAAAAAATAGTATTCCACTTTTGTCACCAAAACTATTACTTTGTTCTTGATTTGACCTTTGAAATATATTTTTCACAATTTAAGGTGTGTTCCACTAACACAAATAAGAATAACCTGCCTCATAAAACGAAAAAATAAGAATAACCTGCCTCATACGCGATATAGTGTGGCGGGTACACTACAGCGCCTCCCATTCCAGCATAAGCAGCACATAACATCCTGCTCGAAATTCCTCATACACCAAAATCCAAATCAAATTCTTCTTAACCACAGTTCAAAAAAATTCTTCTTAAACCTAAATTTCTTCTCCCCTCTCTCTTCATGAAATCACCCTCTTGTGTTACTAAACACAGAGCAAATAAAAAAAAATTGTTCTAAGAAAATAGTGAGATTTTTTTTTTAATTATAAGTCTGTAACCCCATGTTGAGAGCTCATCTGAACAAAAGTTAATGGCAAAAATAGAAGAGAGAATGAGTGAGTAGAGAAGTAAATGAACATTACAATATGAGTAATTGAGCAACAAACATTTGATCACCAATAGGGGATGTTCTATATCATAATCATTCGCCAACAGTTTTACTCCCACAAGTAATTGAGCAACAAACATTTGATCACCATTATGCTATGTCCATCCATGAAATTTTCAAATTTTCATCCTTTTAATTTTTTTAAATTCACTCTATAAGGTTACGACACCCGTTTTCTCCATAGATGTGAGTTTTGGCCGAGTATTGATTAGAATTTTCCAATTTTGGCTTGGGTGAAACTTGGAGCAACAGATTCATGTGGCTCTTATGGTTCAATTTTTGTTAAACAAATGAACATAACTGTTCGATATCTAAGGGGTTGTTTAATAATATAAGGTTTTAAAGGAAGTTTTTTGGGATAATAAGTAGTGAGAGAGAGATAGAAAGATGTGAGTGATAAGTAGAGAGAAAACTCATTCGAAAATTGTATTTTCGGAATCTCAAAAGTGAACATGCACTTAAGAGATCCCGTCGTCGAAAGATTAAATAATGAAGGATGCAAGTGAGGCATTGAGTAAACGTAGAGGGGCTAAATGTTGCTTACCCAAACTTCTTCTCTCTCCTACACAACAATAGATTCATGTGGCAATTTTTTTTTTTTTTTTTTTTTTTTTGGGAAATACATGTGGCAATTTTTGTTGAGCAAATGAACATAAATTGTTCGATATCTAAGGAGTTGTTTGATGGTAAGATTTTAAGATAGGTTTTTGGGATAATAAGTGATGAGAGAGAGATGTAAGTAATAAGTAGAGAGAATTTATTCGAAACCGTGTTCTCGGAACCCCAAAAGTGAACCAACGCTTAATAGATCCCGTCGGAAGATTAAATAATTAAGGACGTAAGTGAGGCATTGAGTAAACTTAGAGGGGCTAAATGTTATTTACCCAAACTTCTTCTCTCTCCTACACAGCAGTCACGTGCGGGCAGAGGGTACAGCGTCTACTTTCCGTCTCTTCTCTCCCTCTCAATCACTGCAAATCTGAGTACAAAAAACCCTGCAACCATCACGACCTATCGATTGAAAATGGACAGACACAAAATGCACAGATACAGAGGTAGTGAGGGTTTCTCGAGGGAGGCAGAGAGAGAAATGCAAAAACAATAATGGATTCGTCTATTATCATCATCATCATCATCATCATATCATTTTACACCTTCTTCTTGCAGCCTCGTTCACGCTAGTGATTGATTTATGCACTACGATTTTTTAGTTTTGTCCTTATTTAAATTTTGTTCGTGTTTTTTAGTTTTTATGCTAAACTTTTATGTAATATGGATTTGTCTCAATGAGAGAAACCGAAAAAATAAAAATATTATGATTTTTACACAAATATTTTTGGAAAATATTCAAGAAAAAATCCAAAAACTGACTTGTTAAGTTTTTCTTTGGATATTTTCTAAAATACTTGTGTAAAAGTCATAATTTGTTACTTTTTCGATTCCTCTCGTCGAGACGAATCTATATCACATAAAAGTTTGCCACAAACTAACAAATGCAAAAAAAAAAAATATATTGAATTAAGACAACCAAAAAATTATGCAGTATAAGTTAATCACTAGTGTAAACACTCTCAGACCCAGTTTCTGTTAATTTAAAAGTTTCAGACAATTTTTTTGTTGTCTTTATTCAAATTTGTCTTCGTATTTGTTACTTTTGCGCCAATTTTTCCCAAGTATTTTTTGAAACATTCAATTTTGGGTGATATTTCAAAAAGTAATTGTGTAAAAGTCATACTCCCTCCGTCCCCTTTTTAAAGTCCAATATTCCATTTTGGGTGTCTCTTAACAAGTGTCAATTTTGTAAAGTTAGTGGGTAAAAGTTGATACATTTTTCATTTTGCCCCTAAAAGTATATTTCATTTTGAAAAGTTAGTGGGTAAAAGTGTAATGATGATGTCTCTATAGAAGGTAAATAGGAAAAGTGGAGATAAAAGTTGATGTGAAATGTGTAATGATAATGTTTTCTTAATAAGTTAGAGTTACAAAACGGGACATTTAAAAAGGGACGGAAGGAGTAATTTTTTACTTTTTTTGGATTCATTTCGTCGAGATGAACCAATAATGCATTAAATTTGGTGCAAAACTAATAGACAGCGAAAAAAATTTGAATAAAGGGAGAGCCAAAAAGTTGTAGTCTACCACTTTTAGGTTAATGAAAACAGGGCCTAAGCCACATAAATATTTGTGTAAAATTATGACTTTTACACAAATATTTTGAGAAATATCCAAGAAAAAATTCAAAAATTGACTTTTTAAGTTTTTCTTTGGATATTTTCTAAAATACTTGTGTAAAAGTAATAATTTGTTACTTTTTCGATTCCTCTAGTCTAGACGAACCTATATCCCATAAAAGTTTGTCATAAACTAACAAAGGCAAAAAAAAAATTTGAATAAAGACAAAACCAAAAAATTATGCAGCATAAGTTAATCACTAGCGTAAACACTCTCAGACTCCGTTTCTATTAATTTAAAAGTTTCAGACAATTTTTTTGTTGTCTTTATTTAAATTTGTCTTCGTATTTGTTACTTTTGTGCCAATTTTTCCCAAGTATTTTTTGAAACATTCAATTTTGTGTTTTTTCTTGGATATTTCAAAAAATGATTGTGTAAAAGTCATAATTTTTTACTTTTTTTTTGATTCATTTCGTCGAGACAAACCAATAATGCATTAAAGTTTGGTGCAAAACTAACAGACGGCGAAAAAAATTTGAATAAAGAGAGCCAAAAAGTTGTAGTCTACCACTTTTAGGTTAATGAAAACAGGGCCTAAGCCACATAATTTGCGGGCGGGAGTACTGGATGCGGGAAAGCGTCTTTGAAACACATCACGACTTACTAAAAATTTGCGAGAGCGAGGATTGAGCGCACGTGCGCAGGACATTTTCATGGATTATGTGACTAAGCTCATATCTAAGGCCTATTAAACTTGTAACGACCCGCGCCAACTGACACGCTTACCCCTTAGCCTATCCGCGTAGCTCAAAAGATTAATTAATCTCGAGTTGTACAGTAGTTCGTCACAATTCATTATATAATACTCCCTCCATCCCAAATTATTTGCACGGTCCGCAAAACGAGAACTTCAAAAAATAAAATACTTTTTCCAATCAAAAATTCAAAAAAATTGCAACATCCCCTTGCATGAAAGGAGGGTTATTGTGAGATCCCCTTGCATGTCCCACGTCGGGAAAGAAAAGGAAAGTTAGGTATTCCCTCTGTCTCACAATTTCTTAAACTCAATCAATTTCTTGGGTTAATCACTCATTCATTCATCTGGGCATTACTAAAAAAGCACGAATTTTTTTTGAGAAAATCTTATTCACGGAGCTCCATAAATAAAGTTTTACAGAAGTGTGTCGCAATCATCCAAAAGTGTTTTGAACATCGCAATTCATTTCCTCCCTAAACAACTTATTCACGGCGGGTATTTTGCAATTTTTTTACTACAGTATACATTTGCAAAAGTATGGACCGTATGGTATAGGTTTACGTATAGGTGTTGTTCATTTTCCTACTCCAACTTGGCTACTTCTCATATTCTGGGTTTGTTGGCAGAGCTTTTGGTTGTCTCAGACTCTGCCGGTCTGCCCCCATAATTATCCCTCAGTGTCAGTACCACCCCCTCCCTCCCTTAAATTATTTCCCCTGTCTTCTTCTTTCAAAATTATTTTCCCATTGGATATTTTTTTCACTGCCTCATTTTCCCACTTTTTCTTTACTTCTTCTTATAGTACTGCTCCCTGCTTCCCAATTGGGTGTTTAATGGTGGCTACTGTTGCTGTGCTGCTGCTGTCACTTCATTACTCTGTTGGGCACTTAAGCATATACCTACTAACTAGTAAGTACGTTTGTACTTTGTGCTGTTCCGGACATTTTTGACCCTCGTAAACCCATTATACGGTTTGCTATACGTTTGTGTTAAATATGCTGTGTTGAGGAGCTTGTTGGTTGATCAATCCATGGCTGGTTCTTCCTCTGGAGTGCCGTCGTTGCCGCCGCCGCGGCCCAAGTCTCCGCCGGAGTACCCGGACTTGTATGGGAAGCGGAGGGAGCTGGCTAAGGTTCAGATGTTGGAGAGGGAGATTAGTTTTCTCGAGGTTCGGTTTGTGAAATTTAATTAACTTTGTTTCTTTTTGGTTAATAATTTGCTGAGTTTCTTTTGTGGGTTTTATTTTACATTCTTTATAACCTATGGGATTCGTAGGTATGGTGGAAAACTTGTAGTATCAAAATGGGTTTTTGGTTGCCTCAAGTTAAATGAGTTGATTTCTGTAGAAAATATTTTCCCGGAGGATCTACTACCACAACCACCACCTCTGCCACCCTACCACAACCACAACCACCACCAATGCCGCCGCCCACCGGTTAGGCGCTAGTACGCTTTCTAAAAATCAGGGGAGTCGAGAGTTGAAGGGCCCAAACAGGGGTGGACACAGAATTAGTGCATAGCAAGGCCCCGAACCACGTTTGGATTTCTACGGTGACAACAAAAGTTGTGCTACTTGCTAGGTCTAAATTTGTGTCTATACGTAGCCGTCATTTTTATTTTACACGCGCGATCAGAAACTCGTTGATACTTGGAATAACAGTGAGTTTTTTCCACACATATGTTGTACAGTAAGATTTTTTCTCCTCCGGTAGACTTATAGGAGCCAATTTAATTGTTTCGACCAGGGCCCGGCACCCCATCGGTCCGCCCCTGGTCGAAACAATGAGAGATGTTTTTGGAAGAGATTTTTTCAAGTAATAAATCTAGCTACTCGAGTTTTATAGAGCGGTTTTCTACTGGCCCCACAATAGCTCCACCCTTGGTAACAATCACTTTCAGGATTGTGAAAATCTTTTTTCTTGCAAGTCATGTTTTTGCCGAAACAGAGCACAACTTTTGTGATTCGGTTGAGTTTGAATGCATACCCCCATACTCTGCAATCTGTGAGAAATTGTGTCGAAAAATATTGGAAGGGAAGATAACTGAACACCAAGTAAACTAAAAGAAGATAATATAGAGGATTATCTGAAAAATCTTCAAGTGAGCGTAAGCTAGTCCAATGATTAGTTGAGGTGCTCGTAAGTTGGTTTAGACATTTTGATTCCCGAGTTACCAAAAAAAGGTTAAACTTGATAAAAAACAAATGACATTGATTATTGAAATCATCCCCTATCCAAATTGGAAAGACAACTTCAAGTGGAGACCGGTTCGAAAATTGCTATATGGTTTTCCATGTAAAATGGAAAATAGTTCACGGATCTATGATGTCAAAGTTCGAATATCGTTGCTTGATAGAGGAGCTTTATAAGCTTGATCTACAAAGTGGGATATTCAACAAGCTCTCTCTATCCCTTTTGTACACAAGGTAAAACCATGCAGCCTCGAAACATGACTGACCATCAATGACCACTATCGAGGGGGTGCAATGGTCATATTTAGCATGCTTGGATGAAGGGGGGGAGACACTGGATTTAACTTGCTACACTTGTACTTTAAAACCCTTGACATTGTAAGTACTTCAAGAGTTTCAAAAGAACCTCAGAGCTCTACCCCAACTTATGCTTATCTCCAGATGGCCGCATTCTGGTGTGGTTCCGTTATCCATTGTGTTGATCATGTATACCTCAAGTTTCGAGGTTTAACTTCGAATGACATGATCAGTAAGAGAAACAACTATTAGAGGGTCTGATTATGAAAACATAATTGGTCATTCTAAGGTGGTCGACTTTGCATTCCATGGCCAATTAACCTTCTTCTGAGCCATTGGTGATATTCAGCTATCAAAAAGTCAGCTAGACAATAGATGATCCTTTATTACTCAGATTCAACCATGCAATTTGCGAAAGTTCAGTTTTTCAGAGGAACCTCTCACACTGTGTGGTACTTCATGGTATTTCCCATTTCTCGAATCAATAGTACTTATGAAATTATGAATTAATGGGTGGAATGTAATCACTGGGATAGATCTCCAAAGCTATAGAACAAGTGATACAAGCAAAAAGGTCGGTGATTGGACACGATTAACCTCTTAACTTTACAAGTCGGTTGGATGTTATCATTCTTCGAGCATCTGATGTTAGGACAACACTTTTATCTGCTTCAATGTTAGTTCTCATATTACATGCATGTCTATAGTTGTGAAATGGTAGCTGGAAATTGGATTGTGTTACCACAGCTACAACGTCACATCTAAGATATCTATGAAATAAGATTTGCTAATATGCTAGAGATTTAGTTATATTTATACCTCCTAGTGTAAAGTCGTTACACGAATAGGTATTTTCCGCCATGAAAGTTTATGCTGCGAAGTATCCCTACCGTTCTCCTTTCCCTATTCTTTGTAACGGTGCAAATGTCGTTGGTGCTGCAGGGAGAATTAAAATTCGTCGAAAGCCTTCCACCTGCCTCCCGGTGCTGTAAAGAGTATGTTATTGCTTTCGCAATTGTGTTGTATTGTACAGAATATATAGTTACGAAACATCCGTTATAAAATCTGGCTCTTTTGTACTAACAAAGCTCTCTCTTAAATTAAGCATCATTTGGAGACATCTACTCAGCTATGTTGCTAAAGCTAAACTTGATTGGACTTGCCATTTGCCAGGGTTGCTGATTTCGCGGTGGCAAATCCGGATCCTTTAATTCCTACGTAAGAATGTGCTCAACAACCCTTTTTTCTTGGAGTTCAGTTGGAGATTGCTTTTTAACATACTTCTTTGTCTACCAGAAGTCGGAAGATTCGTAGATCTTGTCGATTCTGGAAATGGCTCTGGTATCTTCTCGTCCTTTGGTCATCTTTTCTGCATATATGGAGTACTTATTTTGCCTCATATTTCTTTGAAATTGATGCTGTCTAAAGCATAATGTTTACTGAAACACCATATGAATGGAGGAAGAAGCAAAAGAGAGTTGTTCATGTTAAAACATAGTTCAGGCAGTCATGCGATTCTCTAGCAACAAACTTGATGTGCATCGGAAATGGATTTCGTTTTTCTTTCTTTCTTCCCTTTTCTTTTGACAAAAGTGATGTATTGCTCTTACTAGTCATAATACTAGTGTTGTGCCATTGCAATTCAGATAGTTGTTTACAGAATACATGTCACTCCAACCAACACTTCACCTATCAATGATTTTCTCATGGTAACCGATAGGCTATTGCTAGGTAGCCTTTCTGATATGTCGTCTCTATGTGCAATTGGCCGAGGATTGCACACATTATACCAAGTAGGAGTATTACTTTGAAATGACAGAAGCTTGAAATGGAAATATCTGTATATTGTTAGAAGCACTGGTGCAAGGGAAATTAAGCTATCTTCTTTCAGTCTCAGTTGTGCATACAATTTTGTTTAACATGTAATGTACCCTTTTTTGTGCAGTGGAGCACCCTGTTTTAACTTCTCATGGATGTGCTGTTTTGGGTGCACTCCTCATCTTGCAATGCCAAGCTGTTGCTGCAATTGCAGCTTACGGAACTGTCATCCATGCACTCATTGTTCAATGCCAAAATGTCGGTGTTGCTCCTGGCCTCGCTCACGATGCTTTGACAAGATCTCATGCTGCAGCAGTAAGTGTTGCACTCTCCGGTGTCTTTCGTGCCCAGATTGCTATTGTAGATGTAGTTGCTCTTGTCCTAAATGCCCAAAGCTAAACCTTTGTTGCTGTTGTACAAAAGGCTGTTGCTACCTCCCCTGTCTATGTTGCTAGGATTTAATGAAATAGTCCAATGGAATCTTTCTTCTTATTCAAGGTACCATTCTATTTGTTATGAAATTGCTGGTGTGGTCCTTATGTTGCATCATTGAACCAAGCCAATACTACAGAATTGACCGTTGCATGTTTTTCAAAACAATTATCTTTCATCTTGAGATGGAATCGATAATGAATAAAAAATTTAGACAAGTAAATGAATCTCATTGGCTGACCATAAGACCACAATTTTGGAACATCGACTCATATATGTGGATAAATCGACTCTTTTAAATTGAGGTTAAGCAAATCACAACTCAGGAAATACCTAAGAATTTGGACAACCTAAGGTATTTGGACAACCTAAGCTTTCACAGTCCGAAAATTTTCAGAATCAGCAGTAGCTGATCTTGTTTTTCCAGTTCGTTGCTCCCCAGACACAATTGTTTTGGATGAATTTGGTCGTGCAACTGCAATTTTGGTTCATACAATATAAAGGATACAAGGTAAAGGATATCCTCTTCTTTTGTCATCTTGTTATAATGTAAAGATGATTGAAGCAAGCAAATATTTTTCATCCTTGGCAGTTGGGATCAAAACAAAACAAAGCAATAGGAAATCAGGCACATTATTTGTCTTTCCTGCCGAAAACCACATTCGATTTCCATTGCAAAAACACAAACTACAAAGTTATCCAACATGATGTGCCTAATTCTAATACATTAGGTATCGCTTAGCACACCGAATTTGGATTCCAGGAGGAACTTCTTTCTCTCCCTTTCTGTTTTCATCTCTAACTCTTCAGAGCTATTTTCAGCTTGTATTTGCTACAATGGCACTAGAGAAAAACTACACAAACCACTCAAACAAGACCCTAAATTCTTTCAGTCTCACAAAGCATACTTTCTCAATCTCAAAGCTGTGTCCAAGCATAAGCTATTGGGCTCCTCACTTGGTTTTCAGAGTTGCTCCACACCAGTGAGCCAAATGAATTAGGATCTGGTGCTGCACCCTTCTTAGACACGAAAGTAACCGTATACCGCAGCTTGTCTCCTACATTCTTGAAAACAAGTCTAGACGGCTTCACTGTCACAGAAACTGCCGGTGGCCCATCGACCGCCACATCATATATAGATCCTGCAGTTCCCACATTTGTCAACTCTCTAGTGTATCGCACAACTCTTTTTTTGCCAAACAAGACTGAGAATGATGGGTAGTTGAGTTGGCCCGGGTCCGCGAATTTCTTCAAACACGTGATATTGGGGCGCTTGACAATGGTTTGTACATGCTCAACGGTGTAGTCCAAGGAGCATAAGAAGGCTATATATTCGTCGGTTGAGATATCATAAACAAGGCCCGGTGAAAGTGCCTTGTGCGGGTCGACATGGCCAGACCCATGGGCATATGGGGTGGAGAAGGCGCCCTCTGCAGCATCACGTAGCGGGGATTTCGTGTTGTCGTGAACATAGGCAGTGGTCATGAGCGCCGATTTGATTGCGCTCGGGCTCCAGTCTGGATGTGCTGCTTTGAGCAATGCTGCTAGTCCACTTATGTGCGGGCATGACATGGATGTACCTATAACATTTAATTGCCAAAGAAAATCAAAATTGGAACACACAAATTAAATTAACTACATAGGCTAAAGTAGGTTTATCCTACAGAAAAAAAAAAAAGAAAAAAAAAGGAGAGTAAAGAAAATAAACGCATGTAGTGAGCCTCTGTGAAATAGGTATTGGCCTCATGGGGCATAGGTGTTTGTTGGAGTAAAGATTAGGTTCAAGCCCTCATAATGAGCTTCTATGCCAAGCACACATTGACTTTTTGGGACAAAAACTTCTAGCAATGCTGATTCCACTAGTATGGGAGTGCAGAAGAGAAGGCAATTATCCATCACAGACAAAGGATCAACTTGTGTCACTTTCACTAACTAGTTTCTGTCAAAAAGTAATTATCCACTTCTAAAAATCATGCCCACTGGAAGGGGCATAATCCCAACATGTGAGTCTTTTGATCAACCACCTATGGTCCAAGGCTAAAAGGGTATTATTGTAGGACCAGCCCACAGGGCCACAGCATGCTCTAAAGGCCTCATTTTTTGGCAGCCCTGACTAGTGACTTGTCCATTATCTCCAACCTAATTATGATGGCAAACCACTAGGGTAGGTAGCCCCACCAGCTCTATGTATGCGAAGAGTTTATGAATTCAAACATATATTGATAATCAAAACAAATTTTCAAGAGAACTTTTCAAAATGTTGTTTTCTTTAACAAAACTCTCTATAAAAAAATAATAGCTAACCTTTCGAAGTAAAACATTGACCAACATCTAATTTGTGACTGAGTTAGATATTTGATCATTTTCGCCGTTGAAAAAAAAAAGAAAAGATAATTGATCATTTTTTGACTAAAAGTTACTACAGAAAAGGCTAATAATCAACTCGCTTTAATGCAAACCTAACCTCTTTTTGCTTTTAGCATGTGCTTTAAAATCTTATAGCTAACCTTACACGACCTTTAATTATTCAAGACCTACTTCGAACCGAATTAACAAGCAAAATGCTACACTTGGACCCTCCACAATGTGAACAGTTATAACCACGTTAGCCGATGTTTAACAGCTAAAAAAAGGTTCAGCTATGCACAAGAATGAATGAAAGTTGTTGGTGGTAGCAGCACTGCTATGGTGCCAGAATTGCGACCAAGAAATCAACTCGAAAACCAAACTAAACGTGGTGATTCACTTGGACTCGTGACCTTGCACAATGAATCTTGGCATTTCATTTTGCATTTGGTTCGCGGAGAATATTTTTGTCCCAACTATTCACAGTACCGTTTCCTGGGCTGGGCTGGGCATTGATTCAATCATGTATGTAAAATTTTCATGTCCCGAACCCGCAACGCAACATAGGGATCAGATTTGCAAGCCAAACCTTTCTAAGTATTTGTATGACTAGCATGGGAGAGGCTTATGATCAAGACTCAAGAGACCCTAATTTGTACTCTTTAGTCCATCAAATGGCGCGTTTGGTTCCTCATTTGCTTAAAGGTCTATTGCTTCAGCAAATAAGCAAGTGTAGCCAAACAATCTATCTCACTATGAACTCCTACCTATATTGCTCACTATCTACTAGTAGTAACTAGTAAGATCCCACTAATCAATACTAGTAGTTACTAACTCCGTCCCAATTTATTTGTCTACTTTTTGGATTTAAAGTGTCTCAAAATGTTTGTTCAATTCTAAATAGACTTTAAGAGTTTCAATCAATGCCCGCTCTCTTTTGACAAATTATGCATACAACAATGCGCACTCTCATTTAATGTCAAAAAAAGTGAGGGGCATAATTGAAAATTCAAAACTTTAGACAAACAAAATTGAAATTTCAAAATTAGACATTTTGCCCTTAAAAAGTTGAAATTTCAAAATTAGACAAACAAATTTGTTCGTACGGATCAAGTATCAACAGGTCCTCAGATAGGAAAAAATTTCAGTGCCGAACGAGTACCACGTGGTGTCCGCTCGCGCATCTGAGCCGTCCATTACGTGTTTGAACGGCTCAGATTTAGGAGGAAAAGGAGAGAGAAAGTGTTAGGGTAAGAGGAGAGAGGGGGTTTCAATCCGAGCCGTCCAAAAGTGAATCGGACGGCTCAGGTGCGCCGAGCGGGTACCACCTCGGCAATACCCGCTCGGCACTGAAAAACTCCTCCCTAAGATAAGTACTCCAAAAATCAGCACAATGATTGGGATGACATCCCAATTGCATCATCTCGACACATCCACTTAAGTTAACAAAACAAATAGCCAAACATGACATAAGAAATTCTAGCCGTTTGATTTGCTTACCAGACATGATGTTGAACTGAGTCTTCCTCGTATCCTGGTCCAAACCAGTGGGCCCAACAGCCTCCGACCACCCAGCCAAGATGTTAACCCCCGGCCCAATAACATCCGGCTTCAACACCTGCTGCGTCACCATATTCGGCCCCCTCGAGCTAAACGCCGCCACCACCGGCGACGGCCT
>JAOTQK010000020.1:635738-654938 GCA_025642025.1 Rhododendron ferrugineum
AAAATATATATTGTTTTGAACTTCCCAAAAAGAAAGAAAGAACGGATTTTTGAAATGTAAGAAATAATAGTTTGATTAGTAGCATGGTTACCTAGATTTTCTTTGAAAAATGTTATGAGCATGTATACATGTTTTTAATTCCCGATGTTGAGTTATGTGTATATCTTGTTGAATTTATAGACTAGTCGATAGATTAAGTATGAAAAATACCATAGAGTTGGATAATCTTATCATTTTAATTATTCTAGTTTAATTTTAAGATTACGATCAATGATGCATGACACCGTATATAGTGTTCTTATGTGGAAAGCCCGACTACGGAGTTCTTGCATGAAAACGAGACACAAAAATTGAGAAAGTTTGACGACCCAGATTGAAATACTCTCTCTCTTCTCATCCTACCACTCTCTTCTTTTTCTCTCTCCAAATTTGAGCCGTCCAAAATCGAAATTGGACGGCCCGAATGTGTCAAGTGGGCACCACGTGGTACCCACCCGGCACTAAAAAAATTCTTGCTACCTACAAGTGATTAGGCGCCAAATTTTCATAAAAATATTCACAATTGCTACATCCAATTCCCGCTACGTTTCATTCGATACATCTGCTACTGTTAGCACTACACAGTCCCTCCGCTATTTAAAACCTCGTGGTGGTGTTAGAAACGGAGAGTCCACAGACGGTGGCGCGTGGATATTGGGAAGGCGGATAGGCGAGTGCAGGGATAGTCTGAAAACGGTTACAGTTTCGTACAGTAAAGTGAGAGTGGTCCATGATGAGTGGTCACGTCACAAGGTGACGTGAGAGTATCAAAAGTGGGCCTACCTTTCTGAACCGTAGATGGTGGCGCCATTCTAGCATAACATCTCTCTTTTTTAATCTCTGTAAACCACAACTAATTTTCTCACTTGTCCGGTTGAAGATATGCTGCTTATCCATGCCGGGACAAGAAATAATTATATTCTTTAGGGGGTGTTCCATTTTCTCCAAAAAGTTACTTTTTACAAAAACAAAAGAAGGTAATTTTAAACTTAAAAATCATATGATTACGCAAATAATTTTTTTATCTATATGGATCTTGTTTGATAGATCTCATTAAGATCTTTTAAACGTTGCAAAAAACATTGAAAAAATATTTTTCATTTTCATTATATTTTAGTTTGAAATTACCTTCTTTTTCAAAAATTACTTTTTAAAAAAAGTGGAACACCCTCTTACTTTCTCGTGACCAATCCAAAAATCGAACCCTAATCAATAGTAGAATAAGCAAATGCACCAACTAACTGAGACAAACCTTTGGCCTCTTCCCTCTTTCCCTTCTTTCTTTGTGGAACTGTAGGAGGAATACAAAAATGTTAGAGGCACATCAGGTGTGGTACACCTCAACCACACCCCTCTCATATATAGATGGGACCCACTGAAACGGACTCCATCTGTATGTGAGAATAGTGTGGCTGAAGTGTGTCACACCTAATGTGCCTCTAGCACCTCTCGGAGGAATAACGCACGCTCAATCTTTGTTGTTTAGCGTCTTTGGTCACGCGTTTTCTGCAGCTGGATGGCAATCATCGTTTTTGTTCCCCTTTACATTTTGGTATATTTGGTTTTTGTGTTACAGTTTTACGGATATTAATACACTTTCACAAATATCAATATCTTTTTCTCGAATATTAATGTACATTTTATCTATTATCCTACATTCTCTGGGCGGAGGTTAGAATAATCTTATCCCCTTTTATGACTTGTTCATGTAGGGGAACTAATTTTAAATTCTTCTTAAGATTCCGATGTTTCGGTTATTAAAGATTAAAATTTAAACTACAATCAGAAAAAATATAAATTTGCGTTTCTAAAGTATAGTGTGTACAAATATGTTCAGATTTCAAAACACTCATGCAGAAATGATTTCTTAGTTCTTCATTCTTCGATTCATTTTTTATCGGGTCTTTCTATTGACAGCTCACTTCAATAAACAAGAAAATGACATAAAAAAAAAACATATACTCCGATATATTTTGTACACTTTTATACACTTCTTCTTACGTACCATTTCAATACAATTTTTTTTTTAACTTAGCATCAGCCCAGTTTCAGAATATCAATCCGAAGTGAGTGGCCAAACATTCATTACCCGGAAATGCAAGTCTTAATCGGCCAACCACCTCGTTATATGCGAATTGCGAAAGGGAATGGATTTTTCAGTCTCTCTTCTCATTTGGACTTATCTCATCTTTAATGTGTAAGAAAAGTTAAACCAATGAAAAGAAAACAAAATAATTCATATTTGTCACGATAAAAAAAAGAAATTGATTTTGGCACTCCGGTTTTGGCTACTAACACTCCACTTTGTGACTTCATCATGTGAGATTGAAAAACAAAAAATAGAGTGCCAAAATCACATCTTTAGAAAAAGTGTTAATGTAAAAAAGGAGTGTGAAAATCTTTACCCTACATAAATTAAAAAGTAATCCTGTCCATTAATAAGTCCCATAAATTTATTTACATCATCAATATTAGTTGTCAATTTAAACCCGGTTTATTGAAGGCTTGCAAAGAAAGAGGTGGAAACTTGGAGGGTTTGGCCAAGTGGTCTTGGTCTGAAACTTGGGTATTTGTTTCATCCTAATGTCTTAGGTTCGATTCTCCTTGCCAATAACTCTTAGGGCCATCTCACCCCACGTGTAAGCGTGTGAAATGAGTGTGAGAGGAGTTGTAGGAATTAGTCCAAGGTACGCGCAACCTGGCTCGGAACACCCTGCATTACAAAAAAAAAAAGAGGAGACAAGGCCATGAACGCCTAAGGATTTGGCAATATGAGAAAACAAATATAAGTGGTTGTCCTCTACGATGTTACATGTTTGAATCTCACGGAGGCTAATTCTTCCACACTTTGGAGCAAGTGGGGGTTGTCCAATCGTTAATTTCAAAATCTCAAAATTAATCGTACTGCGGACGAACTAATCTGGACACCTGACCCTAGAATAAAGTATTTGTGGCCATGCCTAGCTAGCTAACTTTGCATAAACTTTCCAACGGTAGGAATCTCCAATGTGAACAACTTTATATCACTTTTATGTGCTACCCCTATTAGTCTAGTGGGGATTCTATTGAGTGGTTCAGACACTTGCCAGAAAAGATGGCCTCAACTTGAACCAATTTATCTCAAATGAACTACACAAACTAGAAGTGTCGTCTAAATTAACTTATCTATCAATCTATCATCCCCCATGGTTGCTCACTGTCTGTAAGACTGTAACTATACACCCAGAGATAAAAATGTCTCTTTGAATCAGTTTAGAAAGAAAGAAAGAAAAAAAAAATCAGTGGAGGGATGGGGAACACAAGAGCACGCCTCAGTCTGGTCAGATGGACATGTGGTTGTGGGGTTGAAGAGGCACCACCAACTGATTGTGATACCCCCAAGGCCACTGCAACTTTGTATGTTCCTCATCCAGTCTGCATAATATTTTAACAAAAAATTATGGATTTTATCACGACTTTGGAATATTCGTTGCAGGGCCAGCACTGAAATTTTGGAGGCCTAAGACGATCTTCGAAAGTGAGGCCCTTAATATTTGTCAACGAAAATCAAATAAAAAGTCGATAAATGAACTTTTCAAAACCAAATACATGTATTCCTCGTTTTTGTTTTTGTTTTTTCCTGCATTCCATGTTCCATTTTTCTGGGCCACTGGGCCTTAGTGTAAAATATCTTCTTGGGCTTAAAATTAGGCCCTAAAACAACACATGTATACTAGGTCCTAAAAATTAGTGGGGGTCCTATTTTTAAATATTTTTGAAGGCTTAAGACCCACGCCTCTTGGACCTTAGCCCAGAGCCGGCAGTTTCGTTGTGGGCGTGGAGTATGGATCCAAAGTGATGATTCAGAGGGATCGCTCATCCCACAAACAATACCCTTGTGGACAGGGCACAATCCAAGCCCATACTAAAGGAACAGAAAGTCTACTTGTACAGCAGATCTGTGCACAGATTGTGCACAGATCGTATTGTGGGGTTCACTAAGGGTCTCATACAAATAATCCGAGCCGTTCATTATGTTTAAAACATTTTTTCAAGTGCCCCTGCGAAAAATTATCTCAATCCGACACCTATAAGTACTTGATCTAATCGTCTAACTTTTCATTCTCTAAAAACCTGAATGAAAAGTTAGATGATTAGATCAAGCAGTTATAGGTATCGGATTGAGCTAATTTTTCACGGAGGCTCTTGAAAAAATGTTTTAAACATAATTAATGGATCTAATTATTTGTATGGGACCCTTAGTGGGCCCCACAACGCGATCTGTGCACAATCTGCTGTGCAAGTAGCATCTCTCCTAAAGGAAAGGGATGATGTGTATGTGTATGGTTTAGACTCTTTATTGGTACGAGTTTCTGAGCTCGATTGTACAGACTGTCTCGTCCAGTCAAAATTTGAACCGGAGAAAATCAAAACCCTTAGGAAAATGGGAATCTATCCTTACCCTCAACATGTGTCTTTATAGTTGCATTGTTTGAATCTATCCTTACCCTCAACATGTGTCTTTATTGTTGCATTGTTTGCATCTTCAAGTAGTGGAGTTCGGAAGAAGGCTTTAACCCCCAAGTGGATAGGGGCAGTAGTATTATATAGAAGCACTATCCTAGTATTCACCTCCTTTCCTGTAGACGTGCATCAAGGGTTTAGGAGAGTGTGCCAAAAGGGCAAAGAATCAAGAGAATGGGAGAGTTCATTTCTTGTTTCCTCTTTGTTCGTTTGCTATTCCACTCTTCGGGGACTAATTTTATCGCCCACTTACAGATGTTCCAATTAAAGTATGAGCAAAGCTCTGTAGAATTGTCCCGAATGAGTTAATAGCACCTGAAAAGTTTCAAACCTGACACCTTAAGAGAGAGCAAACTCCCAAGTCTCAAACATTGACTACTAGGCCAACCATTTTCTCGTGTACATATAAACATCGTTACTATAGCCCAGAGGAGTTTCTTTTACTAGTTTGTTATTCTGAATCCCGAAACTATCAGACAAACACAGGAAACAATTAGTATATAGGAATTGATTCTGAAAGACAGCCACACAACCGTCGCTTTGGCCGAGTGGTTAAGGCGTGTGCCTGCTAAGTACATGGGATTTTCCCGCGAGAGTTCGAATCTCTCAGGCGACGATTGACACTTTTTCCATTTTTTCACTCCCTGCTTAATAAGTAAACCATCCAATTACAAGATATGCCTAGGCAAAGGGAAAAAGGAAAATACAATTCCTCAAATTGTTCTCAGGACACAAGAGCTAACACATTGTATAACATTTTATTATTTATTTTATAACCGAACATCCGTGCCAGCTTGCGCACGCTTTGACTAATTTCAAGACCCTGAAATTAACTTTACAAACCCTCCACTGATCCCAAGGTTTGAAATGTTTGGCCTCCATGAGATTCGAACATGCAACCTGAACAATCACTTGTTAATTTTCTCATGCCCGTTTAGCCAAACTCCATGGGGTTCATATTGTTAATTTTCTCATGCCCGTTTAGCCAAACTCCATGGGGTTCATATTGTATAACATTGCTCTGCACCAGTTTCCCGTATTTCCAATATTCCCTGCTCCTCCAATTTTAAAATTTAGCTCCACTCAGTTTGCAGGCTCACTGACTTCATTACTCCTACATTTTGTTGGACTCTCAAATTTTCTAGCTTGAATTATCACAGCACTAGGGTCTGGTACTATGTTAGTTGATAAAAATTATTTCAACATCTAAACGTAGTTTGTCTTGAATTTATCACCACAGCTCAATTCGTACTCAAGTAGGAGCTAGTAAATGTTAAGACAAGTTTGTGGCTAAGCAAAGCAGGTAACCAATTAAAATAGGGTAAATGTGAAATGTGAAACAAGAACTGGGTGGTTCCGCTGGATCAATTAAAATAGGGTAAATTTCAGATACACCCCTTGTATGTACTTTGACCGATTTTCAACTACACCCCATTCACTTCATTTTTAAACACTCACACCCCTTGTACTTCAGACTAGTTTGGAACTGTTAGGAATTCCGTCAAAAGTAACGAAAAGGCTCAAATACCCACTTGCATTCCCCTTTCATCATCATTCGCGTATTTTTTTTTTCTCTCTCTCTACCAATTGCTCTGGTTCTTCTTCAGTGTTAGAGAAAGAAAGCTAGGATTTGGAAGATTGCAAATTGTTTGGTTGTTTGAATGGCAACGGGGCGGATTGGGATACCCGATCCCTGAATCCAATATTCCTCTATTCAATCACTCTGATTCTCAATTCCATTGTTCCCACTCCTTGAGCGATTCGAGTCATACCCAATTTGTGCCCATCGATTTCGACATCTTGACCTATTTCCATCTCATGAACAACAAAAGGTTCAATTTTGTTTTCCCCCAAATGCGAAATCGATAAAACTACGTCAAGCACCCCAATCTTGATTTTTGGTGAGCCGAGATGAACCCGGTTTCTCATTACCCGATTTCTCGATTCATCAACTGAAAAAAGGTATTGGATTGATGAAGTAGGAATAAATCAACAAATTAGGAGGAGGAAGAGACGGAGTCAGGTGTTTTTGTAATTGAGATGAGTGCTTTGCAATTTTCATGCGCGAGCAACACAAATTTACAGATTTTTTTTGGCAAGTTTCAACATCACCATTTGAAATATAGCTCCAATGGCGAAAGGAAAGTGGACTTTGATAAGAAAATCAGAACGGGAAGTAGCTAAATTTTACCCTCAACCCTTGATTTGATCCAATAAGAGATTCATCAATCCTATTAGCAGCAGTCATTTCCAGTTTCCCGGAGGAAAAAATCTTCCATCAAAGACGAAGAGGACAAGGATCAAAAAAAAAAAAAAAAGACGAAGAGGACAAATCGAGTTGGAAGGAGGAGAAAAAAAAAAAAAAAAAAAAAAAAGAGGTGGAGAGAGATGTCGGTGGTGAGTACACATGTGGGCGTCGGAGAATGGTTTTGTACACAGAGGAGAGAACTTTTGCTGGGTTTTGTTCTCTCTCTCTCTCTCTCTCTCTCTCTCTCTCTAACATTGATCTTTATTTTATTTTCTTTTTATGTAGCGGTGCACCGGCGTTTCATTCTTTTGGAGAGAGAGAGAGAGAGAGAAATGTGGAGAAGAGTAGTAAAACTTGTCCAACTTAGCAATTTTTACAGAGAAGATGAGGGGGTAGCAGAGGATGGGTTGGGGTTGCGGTGTGGGTGCTCTGTTTTTTTAGTCCTACCAGTAGGAAAAATAGGAGATATATGATGTAAATAGTTCTTAGGGGCAAATTGGTCTTATAGAATATGTTTTAAGAGAAAAAGTTCCCTCCAATAGGCCATTACCTGTTTTTCGTTACTTTTGACGGAATTTTTAACAGTTCCAAATTAGTCTGAAGTACAAGGGGTGTGAGTGTTTAAAAATGAAGTGAAGGGGGTGTACTTGAAAATCGGTCAAAATACAAGGGGTGTATTTGAAATTTACCCATTAAAATATGCCCCCTTCACAACCTTAGAAAGGGTTTCTGGACGAGCAAAGGATGGCAATAACACCACCAACTCCAACCTTTTTCTTGAATAAGGGCACAAAGAGGCTTGAATACTCGAAACATACAGAATACCCAACGGTATCAAAGTTCCTAACGTTTTTCAAGGTAGGGTTGGGAAGAGAGAGAGGTCACGAACATAATGAGCCTGTAAGAAGCTAAATCACAGGACCTGCTTTCAGAGGACTGGACAAAAAGAAGAAGGGCCGGTCCCCCCCTACTTTGAAAGAGGAACTCAACTTTGTAGAGTAAACTGACATTTCATCCAAATACAGAAGTACTATATCACCAGATAAGTAAAAAGGGGGCTTAAGTGGTTGAACCAACAAAATACAGTGCAGAATAGATCAGACTTAAAGCAATTATATTCCTAAGAAAAGATCATGTGACTACATATTGCACGCATTGCACTCCATATTATAGTTGCTCTCAAGAATTTCTGAAACCAAAGTATGCATCAAGAGTAAAATCATAGTGGTTCGAACATTCAGCTGAAATCATGCTGCAGCCGAGGGTGAGAGGACCAACAGAAATGCACCATCCTTCTAATGGCCATACTTCTGAAACTCCCACTCACTATTATCTGCACAAACAAGATGGCTCCAGGTCACACACAAAATATTTAAGTCATCAAAAGGCAATCCCATTTATGTGAATCAAGGGAGTACGTGTGGGGGCACAGGACTTACCCAATGGACACACTTGACGTGTCTTGAGCCAACGGCTGATGCAGTGGAAGTGGAATGCATGGTTGCAAACCCCTAAATGAATAGAAACCAACTTTGTTACAACAAAAATAAAATTTACATCAACCAGCAATAAGCATGCAATAGCCAGTCTAATTCCACCATGAACTACTGGATGAAATATAAATCTCTAATGACCCGGTCTGATTGTGAAATAAAGAACCGTGGGACACTTGAGCAATTAAATGTAACTAAAATCTCCCTATGTCATCAATAACCAAGGGTTCAAATTCAACATATGTTGTTGGAACTTGGAATTACAAAGGTGAAAATAGATCACGCATCTCCACCATGCACGTCAGAGGTGCTTGTAAGATGCCAATATCTTCTTTGTGAAAAGGAATTAACAATGGCTCTCCCCAACCTTTGTTTTCCTTAACATGTCTTGGCTTGTCAACCGTCTTTATCCTAAACTTTCAATACCAGGACAAACCCTTGATTAGCACAACCATTCATGCCAGGACATACTGAACTTAGCTGTATAATTAACCGGCTCATGGCTCCACGTACTGTCAGCAAAAGTATCCATAGACAATGCAAACACATTTACCAGTGTTGCGCCTGAGAATACCATTGCGGAACCAAATATGTCATCTCGGGCTATGACATATGACCACAAGAGAATGAAGGCCTGATAGCATTCCAAGTAATTGCACCACTGAAGGTAAGAGGGGGAAGACATAAACTCAACACATGGGGGGGGGGGGGGGGGGTGGGGCGGGGGGGTTATTATACATAATTGGAGAGGGTTTAGCAGCAAGGGGGATGCCTGTAAAGGTCCTCATCTGACATCTAGTCAAGCAGTTGTGAAAAAAAAAGGATAAGAATTCCCTGTTAAGAATAAAGAGGACCTTTTTGCTCCCGTGACGTATCCCGCAGGCTCCCATTGAGAGATACATAATAGTTGGGGTAGGTCATCAAAGCAGAAATCCAATACCTAAGCTTGTCAGGAAGTCGGTAATTCAAAAATAGAAAAACTCACTACTACACTACCTACACATAATACCCAAAATTCTTCTTCAAAAGCCTCTAAGTAGCTTAAATGGCATCACTCATTAGAATACTTAAATGACCTCTGTAAAGAAATAACCTAAGCACGAGCTGATACGAGTTTCAGACAGTTGTATTCATCTATCAATATCAAGACGAAGCAATCCTTGACCTCAAACCAATCTCCAAAACTCCCGTGCTGAAGGAAAGAGAAAAAGAAAACCAAAAAAAGAAAGAAACTATAGACTAACACCAAAACACATTCTCACTCCTGGGTACTTTAGGTTGTCAATTGCAAGGTGAAAACCCATCATACATGAACATGATATCCTGAATTCCATGCACATGCTTAGATTAATTCAACATACTACTGAGCATGGATCCACTTTCATATGATGATAAAACCTTGCTTCCGATAAAAGAAGACAATCTCCACTACAATTTGCTCGTTACATACATGTAATATTTTCACAGATTCCAAAACACTATCAGGGTAAACAATTCAGTTACAAAGATTCCATTATCAAACCATTTCTAGTGTCTTTCTAGGGGACGTAAACCTCGCACAAGCTACTGAACAGTCATATTTATACCTCCCAACTAAAGTCACAACACGTAACAAGGCCAGCATATAGAGACTGAACACAACACTCACATACACAGATATTGGTGTCTATATCTGCATACGTTAGTATATATAACTTCCAAATAAAAACGAAACACAAATTAACACCAGCACAAGTATAAAAAAAAGTGCGTCAATTTTAGTAGACACATACCCCAAGCAACAGTACATTCCTCGCTTGTGGCACTAGCTTGGTTAGCTTGACACTCAATGCCTAAACAGAGCATCAAAAAACAGATCATATTACACAAAAACAATAAAGATAATGATCTTGTGGCACTAGCTTGGTTAGCTTCACACTCAATGCCTAATCAAGACCATCAAAAAACAGACCAACAACATTACACAATACACAATAAAGATAGTGATCTTTGCACTCTATTTTCTTATAAATTCACTCCAAAATTCATCATTCGGTGCTTCAATTATACACAACACAAGCACTAAAAGACTAATTTTGGACAGCATTAATTATAAGAAAGTGGAGTGCAAAAATCATTCTCCAAACAATAAATATGAAAAATCTAACAGGAATAGCAATATAAGGAGTACAATAGAATAGATCAAACTCACAAAGATCCATGATATGGTTCCTACATATAGCACAGTTATCCACAACAATATCTACATCCACCAAACAAAATCGAATTAGATAAATGACACGTAGATCACAAAGATAATTCATGTTGAAGGAAGCCGATTAGGGTTAGGGTTAGGGTTTTGTTACCCCAAGCCCAGAGTGCGACAGCGTTCCACTTTTTGATTTCGAATCGCTTGGCCTTCTTCGATGACGAGGATGCGGAAGCGCCGGAGGAGGACGGTGGCGCGTCGCTTGGGCCCTCGCCGGCGGGGACCATCGTCACGTCGGTGTCGAGGGAAGCCATTGCTTTGATAAACCGAAAACAGAAGGCTAGGGCACTGTCTTATGATTCCCTCTGTGGCTTTTTCTGGAAAAGAAAGAGAAAGGAAAGTACAAATTTAAAATCAAAATTGGATATTTTTTTTGGATTTTGATTTTCATATTCCACTTTTTACTGATGACACCATTGTTCATGAAGCATTAAAAGTGGAGTGTCATCAGTAAAAAAATTAGTAAAAAAATGGAGCACGAAAATCAGTTCCTATTTTTTTATTATCAGAAAACGGAATATTAGCGCAGTAAAGGCTCTGTTTAAAATTTTTTAAGGAAAAGAAAAGAAAAGAAAATTATTTTATTTTTCTTCCATTGTTTAATTGGAAGAGAAAGAGAGAAAAAAAATAAAAATTTCAAATTTAATGAATAGAAAGTTTTCCTTCCATTTTCCTCTCATTTTTTGCCCATTTTTTTTTTCCCTTAGGTTTCAAATCAAATAGAGCTTAAGTTTTTACATTATTTTCCGCTACTAGTGCTAACAAGAGGGTGGATCGGGGTCAAACATTGTTCCCGTCCCCGAACCCCTTTCACATCCCCGATTCCCAACAGGAATTTGGTTTTATCCCTCATCCCCAGCCCTAACACAGGGAACGGGATTCCTTACGAGAATTTAGGGATTTGAAGTTTCTTTTTGTTTGAATTCCCAAAATTAGAAAAATATAAACAAATAGAAAAAGAATCCTAACAAATTTTCCTTAGTACTTAATTTAATTCTTTCCAACTCAAGTGAAAACCCAACGCTTTCTGTCACCGTCGTGGACCCCACTGTGTGTTGATCGCAAATAGAGTGGGGATGGGAGGGAGCGTAGAGACAAAAAGAGAGAAAGGAAGAAGAATCATACTTGTAAGTTATAATCACAAACAAGTTCACAAATATTATATACGAGCAACTTTTTTCGAGAGTGTTTGTGTAAGTGTGTATAGGTCGCGGCACAATATCTTGTGGCAGGCTCCCCCACCAAAGCCTTGAGCTCAATTTAATGTCGTCCGTATCCGGCCCAAAAGCCGATTATAAAGCCCACCATCGTCATTCCCCAAATTCGGGTTAGTGACCCCTTTTATGGACTTTGGGCCTGCACCAAAATGAGTTTGGCCCGCCATGGGTTATTGCAAGACTAGTTGGAGCTGCTTTTTTTTTTTTCCTTGATAACTACTCCGGTGTCAGGCCAGTTTTCGCGCACCTTGATTAATTTCGAGATCTTAAAGCTGATGACTGAAAAATCCTCCAATAACTCCAAGGTTTGGAATGTTTGTCCTTCGTGGGATTCTAAAATGCGACTTCGTAGAGAACAATCACTTATTAGCTTTCTTATGGCTACTTAGCCAAACCTCTTGGAGTTCTATTTAGAGTTTTACATGAACTAAATTATTATTATTTTTGATCAGCAAAAGAAAAGATTTTATTAATCAAAGAACCGAAGTTACAAAGATTAAAAGAAAATGAGAAAAAGAGGCTAGCATCACAACCAGCGACTTACATTCCAACTATTGTGACACTTAGGCCAAGAACAATCATATGCCACCCGCCCCCAGGGGAGGTTGGCGAGATGCCAACCAAAACAAACAGAGTAGTCAAACTTGTAACCCAGACACCAAATACCCCAAGACATACGGGGAGCACCTGAACATACTAGAAGCAAATCATGAACACCTAATCAAAGATATATACTACTCCAAATCACAATTGCACTTTCACCAGACAACTCTTTATCTTGAACCTGAGCTTGATCTTCAATTCATATGGCTGAGAAAACCACGAACCATTGCTGATAAATTATTGTACTCTGCGAAAACTAGGATGCCCCGTAATATTACTTTGCGATGGCCTGCTCGAATCAACTTGACTATGTGCACAGATTTTTTGTGGAGTCCACTCTGAATCTCACACAAACGATTTGAATCGTTCATTACATATAAAATATTTTGTCAAGTGCTCTCGAGAAATATGAGCTCAATCGGATAACTGTAAGTACTCAATTTAATTTTCCAACTTTCATTCAGATTTTAGATCCGATGGTTTGTGTGGAACCCAGAGTGGGCTCCACATCGCCATTTGTGCACAAATCTTTGTGCACATACTTTCGTGCTCGAATTCGGAGTTAGGATCCACCTTTCTTGTTGCCCTACTAACCAAGTTGAGGATCCATCTCATTGGTTTTCTCAAGTACAACTACATTTTGAATACCATCTCATTTGAAATCAACACATTGGTTAGATACGAGATGTATCTAATAGGAAGGACAAGCAGATACTTAGAAACCAAAACCCAGGGCTTGGCCTAATGAATAAGGCCCGAACACCCGAGTTATCAAAATATCATGTGAATTTTCATTCCAATTTTTTTAATTGCACAAAAAAAATCATGTGAGTTATCTTTTAGTATATCTAAGTTATGATCTGACTTTAATTGGGACCTCTGCAAGTGGGCGGTGAAATTGGCCCCCCAGGATTAATCGAGGTGCGCATAAGCTGGTTCGGACACTTAAATTATAAGAAAATATATTTTAGAAACCAAGAAGAACTCTCTAAACGTGATTCCCGTTTCTAACTGAACACAAGTACTATAATATTTTAAAAATACAGAGAAAATATTGGCTAACAACCTCTACAAATAAAACTTTCTATACAAAAGTTAAGTTTTCAAGTTTTCAACCATAATTGAATATTGTGTGTGGGCATGTGTTTCGGGGCTAAAGTTTTGGTGAAGCAATGGGCCTATATTGGCCATGTTGGATAAATGGAAGGCAATCAGAATTCTGTGAATGGGGAGTAAAAGCATGCAAATCTTGATGGCCCCCATTAATGATTTCTTATCCTAACAAGTCCAATTTAAATACTCCATACTGCTTGTCCAATGGCTCAAGCTAGTCGTGATGAGTTTGGTGGAGGAATTCACCAAGAACTAGCTATGAATTATTAGTTGGCAATGTTTTTTTGTGTGTGTGTGTGACGAGAAATGTTCTATATCGATCAGTACTCGTGTGGGTGGTGATTCACTCCATGTACGACGGGATGGATACTCTAAGTGAGCTTCCTCTCCCAAATAAGTCTCCAAAACAGGGAATTGGTTAGTGCCGTCCAACTCGATTCAGCTGGAGGACACTCCGATGCTTAAGTAGAAACTAGGAGCACATAAAGGCAAGTACAGTAGATCTTAGATCTAGAAATGGCTTAATTACCCTCTTTAGGGTTTCCCCCTTAGGCTTTTATAGGATGAGTGTACTTGCTCCTCAAGTCAATCTGTGCTTGGCACTAGAATCTGTTTCAGATAGGACGTTTGGTGCACGCGTGGCGGAGTACTGTACGTGTGATGACCCGAATTTTTTACATTGCTAAAAAAATAAATATTAACCCAAATGTTACTAATGATGGGCCCCTCAATGTCCTCAAAAATTATACAATGATCTCTCCAAATAATCTTTAAAACTAAATCCTTCTAATACTCCAACTCGATCGGGTCCCCACTAACTTGCTCCGCACCTGAAAAACATAAAAAGGGCCGTAGGATATGTAGGTTCTATCTCCATAAACTCTTTTTCCTAAAATCTTAATCACCACATGGAACCAATCTTCACGTTTTAAAGAGGCCAAAAGTCACTGGCCCTCATAACCCCAAACTTCCCCCCTTCTCACTTTTCTATAAGCCCAGAACTCTCATGCCTGAATATCTAGATAGAAAGCATCAACTTTCCGGCCCTTTAATGAAGCCAACCCATGCCATAATATACTCTCATTATATTTTTCTTGTTAGTTTTAGCGGTATAATTTGAGCTTGAAAAAAATTAGATGGAAACATAAAGTAAAATGTTACAAAAAAATGAACGAAATACCAATTGTTTGTATATATTTTGTGTGGACAGTGTAGCTATAACAATTTATATATATAGCAAGCATGTTCCATGTGGAGCCTTTGAGGAAGTAATACTACATAGGTTCATTTTAGACTACTGACTACGTTCGAATCTCAACAACCTAGATTTTATGGGAGCTATTTTCAATGAAGAGCCGTTTGTTGCATTAATGTTAGGATGACTCGGATGTGCTGCACGGATACCACGTCAGTTGTATCCCATTTGCACCCAAAAATTTCTCATGTGTGGGAGCCTAGTGGAAAAGTACAAGCTCAGATTTGGCAAATGTTGGTCTATTTTACAATATTAACTACTTATAAGACTTAAGGGCCCTATTTGGGACCAAAAATTTAAAGGCTCTAGGCGGCCCCTGGCATCATGTCATATCGACTTTTGTGACCGAAGTTTTTACCTCCCATTATATAATTTGAGCGGTTGCAATTGAGCAAAAATAAGACATAGTTTGTCCAAAATTAATACCTTCCTGTCCTTGTATAATATTCTACTCCATTAGGCTGATTTCGCTGGCCTATAAGTTGCACAATTTTAATTTTAATTATTATTTTTGATCTCTTAACACTTCACAGATACACTTCGATATGTCCTTCTTATAGAGCCACAGTGAGACTTATGTCTTGTTTGGATTCAAACTTGAAAAAAAAAATTCCAACTCAAAAAACACTCACTACCTCTACTTCCAATCACTACTCTCATTTCTCTCTCCTCTTTTCAATTATTATTCTAATTTCTGTCTCTATCTCTCTCCACTCATTACTCATATTTCCAATCATTATCTAAAACCAAACCCAAAAATTTTCAAGAACTCATCCAAACAAGGCATTAGAAGTCATTTTTTTTCTTCCCAACAATATTCTTCAATAGAATCTCAATTGTGAAAAGGTGAAAGAGAAGTTTCCTCATGCTCATTCACCTGTATAAGTACCCATTTTTTCCCCTTCATGCTCTTCACAACTCACAACTCACAACCTCAACAATACTACATATTCTCCACCCATGGAAACTCAATCTTGGGCTGTTTTAGCCCTCTCTTGGGTAGCTACATTGTTCATTCTTTCGAAAATTTTCCCTTATAACCATAGGAAAAATAGCCTCCCGCCGGGCCCTAAACCTTGGCCAATCATCGGTAACCTGAACCTCATCGGTCCCCTCCCGCACCAATCCCTCTACAAGTTGTCTCAAAAGTATGGACACCTAATGCAACTCAAATTCGGCTCTTACCCGGTTTTGATTGCCTCGTCTTCTGAGATGGCAAAGCAGTTCCTCAAAACTTATGACCAAATCTTCGCCACTCGCCCTGAGACTGCGGCTGGCAAATACACTACTTACAACTACTCCAATATTACATGGGCTCCCTATGGACCCTATTGGCGCCAAGGGCGTAAAATCTACCTACACGAGCTTTTTAGCTCGAAAAGGCTAGAGTCGTATGAGTACATTCGCGTAGAGGAGAAAAAAGCCTTTATGTCCCGACTCTTTGCCTTGTCGGGAAAGTCTGTTGTATTAAAAGACCATCTTTCACGCGTTACTCTGAGCATTATAAGCAGAATTGTACTGGGTAAAAAGTACTTTAGTGAATCTAAACATGAGGAATCGATCGTGACACTTGAGGAATTTCAAGAGATGTTAGATGAGTTGTTCTTGCTTAACGGTGTCTTGAACATAGGAGATTGGATACCGTGGATTGATTTTTTGGATTTGCAGGGATACGTGAAGCGAATGAAGTCTTTGTGCAAGAAATTCGATAGGTTTCATGACCATGTGATTGGTGAACACAAGGCTAGGAAGGAAGCAGATAAGGATTTTGTGCCCAAGGATATGGTGGATTTGTTATTGAAGCTGGCTGATGATCCAAACCTTGAGGTTAAACTCACTAGTGATGGTGTCAAAGGATTCATTCAGGTATGATTCATTCACGCTTTTGATTAGTTATATCTTCATCTATAGTATCATGTTACTGTTTAAATTTTTTTTTTCTAAAGCGAAAGAAGTCTCTAAACCGAGGGCGGACAGAGAGGGAGCGAGTGGGGTAGCGTCCGGATATTGAGTAGGAGTCGGATCAGGGGGTCACACTCCTACGAAGTACCGGTTTATTAGAGCGAACAAGTTTTAAGGCCGTTGTGTCAAGGCCCCGGACTACCAAAAGGTAGGGCCTAGCACGACACCACCAAACTCTAGTATAAATTCATTTATTCATGTATATGTTGGGATTTTGTCCTGAAATATAATGGTATGGCCGTATGGTTCATTCAAAATCTTGATAAGGTTCATTTAGCCCCTTTCAAAATTATGATTTTCAACCATGTTGAACCTCTAAATAACCTCATATACATGTTTCAGGACTTAATTGCTGGTGGTACAGACACTTCAGCAACAACTGTGGAATGGGCAATGTCCGAACTCTTGAAACAACCAGATTTAATAAACAAGGCAACCGAAGAGCTCGACAGAGTCATCGGAAGAGAGAAATGGGTTGAAGAGAGAGACTTTCCCCAACTCCCTTACATTGACGCGATCGTTAAAGAAACCATGAGACTCCATCCAGTTGCCGTAATGCTTGCCCCACATGAGGCTCTTGAAGATTGCAATGTGTCTGGTTATGACATCCGTAAAGGAACTCGAGTGTTCATCAACACGTGGAGCATCGGGAGGGACCCTGCGATATGGGATGCACCGGAAGAGTTTCGCCCGGAAAGGTTTATAGGGAAATCGATTGACGTGAAGGGGCAGAGTTTCGAGTTGTTGCCGTTTGGGTCCGGAAGGAGGATGTGCCCTGGATACAGCCTTGGACTCAAGATGATCCGGTCTAGCTTGGCTAATATGTTACATGGGTTCAACTGGAGATTACCTGGAAATTTGAGGGCTGAGGATTTGAGCATGGAGGAAGTTTATGGACTGGCTACGGTTAGGAAAAACCCACTTGTTGCAGTCTTGGAGCCTAGGCTCTCTGATCACCTTTATCAGTTGTGAATTGGAAGTGGTATTATGTCCTGTTGATGGTTCTGGTTTTAAGTTAACCTGTTTTCATTTTCGAGTCATGCTATGGTCCGTTTTACGTTTTTAACAATAATTCAATGTGGGGAAGCATCACGTGGCGGTACTTCAAGACCATTGAATAGGTTTTTCAATGCTATGTATTAAGTTTTTAAAGAGTCCAATATGTAAATAATAACAATTTCGGTATTGTATTTTTATTTGTACTATCTGTTTTTGGTAATGTTGGAACTCTGCCTCTGATTATAAGTATTTCCAAGTTTGTTCTTGTAAATATTGGGGTAATTACGCTTGGTACCCTTATTATTTACTAAAGTTTCACTTTGACCCCTCCACTATCTATTACGAAATTAGCCAATCGCTGTGTATCGCAACTTAAATCTTACATCCATACGTAATTAACGAGTTTGGTTGAAAATGGCACATGTACCACACATGACAAGTTTTTAGGGCACAAATAGGAGTGAAGGGACTAGAGTGAGAATAGTAATAATTTTATTTATCGTCAATAGTCAGTATTGTTAGAATAGTTAGATTAGCACATTTGAAAAAAGAAGTTGAACTCGTGACCTCATTTCTCTTAGCCCTTAAGTGCGCTCTTGATACCTTTGGGCCAAAAGTCTCTTGGCACTCTTGATGCCTTTGAACCCCGGTCGAATGTATAAGAATACACTATGTTTACCACTGGACTACAACTCCACTTGCCAAATGGACGAAAATGTGACATTACGAACTTGCATGAGATTGCAAAAATGTGGGAAAAATTTAAAATAATGTGTTTTCATTTAATTAGAACACAAAACTTTACATTTCCCATAACGCAAAAAACCTAAAAATTTGAATTAAAAAATTCCAACACTTGTGCCTTGAAAGTGCCACACTATGCAATAATAAAAAAAACAACTCTCTTGAACAACTTTCTATCTATGCGCAAGTGGAGTGGAGTGCAGTTGGTGTCTCTTTTATAGTCCTATGCACATGGGCAGAGTTCGATTCCCGTAAGCACTCATCCCCCTCCCCAAGTCCCCTAGGATAGTGTAGATTAGGATTAATGAATGGCAAAAAAAAAAGAAAAGAACAACACTCTATCTATCTACATTGTGATTTACAATTACTAGTTACCACCAGTCCATTTCTTCTTAATTCTCCGGTGTAACGGGGGAGTTCAAACCATTTCTCAAATTTTGTTTAAGAGCAGTACTTTCCGAGTACATGGTTTGGGATTTCGGCGACCTCGTCCGGTGGTTCCGATGATGGCGGTGGTTCCGATGACCATCACTCTCTCTGTCTTTCTTCATCTCCCTTTGTCCTCGGCCCTCATCCCTGACATTTTCCTTTTGCATATCAACAGGCACTGTGTACACAAATGGGCCACTTGGGATATCATTAAAGTCCTGGAGAGGCTCTAAGGTCTTGACCACAGAGCTTATTGTGGGCCTAAGCTTGGGCCGGTAGCTGAGGCATTGGTAAGCTAATTGGGCTGCCTTTTGGGCCCCCATTTCGGAGTATTGTCCCTCGAGTCT
>JAOTQK010000020.1:655244-669221 GCA_025642025.1 Rhododendron ferrugineum
TATTCGGGAGCAGCATAGCCTTGCGTGCCCATGACTCTCGTAGAAACGTGCGTCTCATCTCCCTCTGGTCCGTCTTTTGCGAGTCCAAAATCCGAGAGTTTGGGAGTGTAGTCCTATATAGACATGAACAAAAACTTAATTATTAGTACTTCAAAAAACACGAATGATAGTTTATACATATGAGATAAGTGAAGGAGGAAAAATGAACTTACAGAGTCTAGCAAAATGTTTGAAGCCTTGAAATCTCTGTATATAACCGGCTTTTCGGCTTCGTGGAGGAAAGCTAGGCCCTTAGCAGCCCCAACAGCTATTTTCATTCTGGCTGACCATGGAAGTGATACCGTATATCCTGCAAAATAGAGAAGAATCCATTCATTGGTTAGTTGACTAAAATTGGAAAAAAAAGAAAGAGGCAATTTTTCAAGTGATCGTCGTTGTTTTATTGATTTCTCGTTGTGTCCTTGTTCATTTCAACACTAGGATTGTCACTTTTTAGATTTATGTGCTACCATGGAGAAATTTTCGGGTGCCGAATGGATATCACCTGACAGTACCTGTCAATAATTCCAACCATTCAAACGTGTGTGGTACCCGTCTGACACCCAGAAACTTCTCGCTACCATGATATATCAACAAAAATTAATTAGGTAAGTCATGAGTATTAGTATATATTAAATAATGCAGTCAAATATTCTAAAAGTCAACTCCCTTGACTTTTCCTTTTAGTGGTATGAAATAATCTAATAAATTAGGCTCTGTTCCAGAACGAAATAAGTAGCTTATTTTTTGTTGAATAAGAAGGCTTGTTCCGGAAAAATAAAAAGGCTTGGAAGAATTTATATAGGTTCCATGAGGGCCGGCGGACGGAAATCGTACCGGTAGCCGCGCCGGGCCGTTTCCGGCCATTGGACGGCCGATCCGAGCCGTCCAAAAATTCTATAAAAAAAACCAAGGGGGCCTACACGGGAATCAATGGCAACCGAGGTGTGTAGGGTGCTTGATCCGAGCACCAATTTTCCGTGTAAAAATTCAATTTCATATGTACACGGAAAAGGGGTGCTCGGATCAAGCACCCTAAACACTTCGGATGCCGTTGATTCCCGCACAAGCCCCCTTGGTTTTTTTTTTTTAGAATTTTTTGGACGGCTCGGATCGGCCGTCCGGTGGCTGGAGACGGCCCGGCGCGGCTACCGGTACGATTTCCGTCCACCGGCCCTCATTCCCATTGCAACAGTCTTCTTTTTTGTATACGGCAACTTCAAGCTCAAAAATCATGTGTTTATGCAAATAATTTTCCTACGACTATGGATCTTGTTTGATAGATCTCATTGAGATCTTTAATACGGTGCAAAAAAAAATTGAATTTTTTTTTCATTTACATTATTTTTGAGTTTGAAAATGTGAAAGGAACTTTTTGTTTGGAAAAAATAAGAAGGTGGTACTTATTTTCGAAAAAAAAGTGGGTGAAATAAGTAGTTATTTTTTAAGAAGGTTTCCGGAACGGAGCCTAATGCTCCTTCTGCTGAAATATTGATTTGCCAGCTGGGATGACAATAAGAAATGACCCGCGAAATCCGTTTTAGCCAAAGGCTAATTTAGCTTTAAAAAGTTAAAGAGTAACTTATTTTTTGTCTTTATTCAAAAAAATTTGCATTTGTTAATTTTGCGTCAAATTTTTGTGATTTATTGATTCGTCTCGGCGAGAAGAATCGAAAAAGTATAAAATTTTGATCGAAACTTATAAATTTTTTGAGATTTTTTAACTTATTTTTGTCTTTATTCAAAAAATTATGAGTTTCGATCATATTTTTTTACTTTTTCTATTTTTCTCGACGAGACGAATCAATAAGTCACAAAAGTTTGACGCAAAACGAACAAATGCAAAAAAAAAAAAAAATTGAATAGAGACAAAAAATAAAAAATCACTTGACTTTTTAATCCAGACCCACCCTAAATACGGCGAAATATTACTAAAAAATTCTTGTGCGAAGCCAAAAAGTGCTAACAAAATTCAAATTAAATTAAGAACTTTTTCAAGAGAAAGTAAATATATCGGGGAAAAGGAGAACATACTTCTAAATAGTTGATTTTCCAAGCTGCCACGAGGCATGTATTCGTACACTAATAGTCTGTGTTCATCCTCGCAACAATATCCAATTAGCTTCACCAGATGTGGATGCCTCAGTTGCCCAAGAAATATCACTTCTGTCTGCCAAATCATTATTAACAAGGAACATGAACTAAATCAGGTCAAAGAACGATAATGACACATTTTATGCTCCATTTGACACACACAAAAAAAAAAAAAACCCCGCAAAGTTGAATTGAATTGTGTTTGACAGGACAAAATTGTCATAAAAATTATGAAAACTCATTAGCAAAAGTCACAATAGACATACCAGCCATTCTCTATGACCTTGCATTCCTTCCAAATCCAGGAGCTTAACAGCCACAGGCTGAGCCTTCAACCCAGGCCTTAGCTTGTCATCGATGAACCCCTTGTGAACCGGCCCAAACCCGCCTTCACCGAGAAAATTACTCGACGAGAAACTCTGTGTGATTATTTTAAGCTCCCCGACCGTGAAAACGTGCAAGTTTGATCCCGCCAACGAGTTGGAAAGGTCCTCCGAAAGTGTCGAAGAGCTCAAATCCGATGCCGAAAGCCTATGAAAAGAAGTCTGCTTAGAAACGGGGGGTTTTTTGTGCTTCGGCGATGGGTTCTGATCGGAAACGCAAAAATTGGGCAAGAACGATCTCCACGCGATTTTCTGAACCGTCATTTCTTTATCACCTCAATCTTCTTGCTCATAAAAGGCTCAAAATCATCGACTCCGCGGTGGCGTTCTTGTTGTTGCTGCTGCTTCTTATCGAACGAAGTTTAGAGGGGTTTGATGAAATGAATAATAAGGTAGGAAATAAAGGTTTGTTAGATTGGGTGGTGGAAATGGACAATGGTTTGGAGGGCTTATATGGGTAGAGCAATATTGAAATGATCAACTGCTCTCTCCTCTTCTCTCTCTCTCTCTCTCTCTCTCTCTCTCTCTCGCTCTACAATATGCTTAGACCCTTTTAAAATTTTCCGGCGTTTCGAGCTATATATGCATACATGAAGGTGGTATAAAATTTGAAAAAATGAATACTATTATGTTACTCGGTAATGAGTCTGAAGTCTACGAATTTGGTTGAATGGAAAATGACTGGGCTACCCTCCCTCCTTTGACTTTGTAATTCTAATTAAGGGGTCGGAATGGTGTGCAAGCAAGGTTGTTTCCAGACCTTCTCATGAGTTTCCTAATGTGTACAAGCGGAGTAGGAGTAGTAGCTAGTCTTTTTCCCTTTTTCGTTTTTCAGATAGGAAGTACTAGTTTTCCACGATGATTGATGTATTTGTTTACGGAAGCAGTAACTAACTGGATAGCCTCTGAGCTCATCGTTGTCTAACATTTCAGTACCAATTAACCCCCGCTAATTATAAAATATGGCCAAAAAAAAAAAAGAACAACTGGATAGTCTTGTTTGCCTATTTGTGGATTCACTTTGGGCACACTTTAATATTTTGGATAGTTTATTTTTTAGAGTTAATTTAGAAAATTGAGCATGCAAAAAATCAAATTGATTGAATATATTGGTTCATATGATCTTAGATTGCACTCATTTCTTAAGATAAATGAGTTAATTGGGTTTCAATATGATGTTGCAATCTACTATTAAATATGTGTTATGAAATAGTATTAAACAATGACATCGATCAATGTGATTTTTGGCATGATTAATGTCTACCAAGAATTATAAAAAACAAATTATTCGGTTATGACTCATAAATGGCCGGTTTAACTAAATGTTAGTATAATCTAAGAAATGAACCGAAGAGGATCTGTTCATCCCTTTGTTATATATCGATCCTTTTCGATCTGTACTTATGCATTTGATAATTAAAATTTCATATTGCCAAAACATAATTAAAACTTCATAATGTGCATGTGTATAGTCGTTTTCACTCTTGTGTTATAAGTAGGTAGAATGAAAAACCGTAAAAAAGTTAATTAGAGGGAAATTAACAAAAATGCATGTGAGATTCAAAACTTAAGTACTACTTGGCAGACACGGTATGGATATATTCTAGATCATATACAAATAACGTACGTACATATATAGTCAAGAGGGCGATATAGTCAGGTGGTCCTTAGACTTTGCAAGAAAAAGGGTTGGTTGGCTTTCTACAGTTGTAAAACAACTTCTAGAAGCTAAAAACTCTTGAACTTGGAAATTTATATAATTAATTAATACTCTATAAAATAATCATCTGGCCAACCCCATGCCTGATTGTTAATTAGACTACAAAATTATTATTATCTCTAAAAACCAAATCATCTGGGGTACGTACGTACTGTATCCTCTCTCTAGCTATATCCCTAAACCAAATCATATAGTACTGTACTAGCCAGGAGGGAGTGTGGGACCATCACAAAAGGTTGGTGGGGGCACCACCACCGAACACATTATCCATGCCAATTGCATTACGGATTCCTCATGAGTCATGATGATCGATGTGTTTGTTTATAAATACAGATAGAAGATAGATAGATACCCGGTTAGCTTTACGCACATCTTTACTTAATCTTACAATGGCATTTGTTAGAATAAATGAATATACAAAATAATATCGCGATCAAATCATGATCTTGAGATTGTGATTTGATTATAAATAGGATGATTTTATTTTAAAGTTAATCAGTATGATTTTCTTTTCATAGTTAGGCTCTCTCCTCTTGTATAAATAGAGGCCTCATTGTATGGTTTTAATAATCGAATTCAATATTTCTTCTCTCATATTTACCAGCCTTAAAATTTATACTAATGGTGGGGGTGAGTCAAATTTGGGAGGTCAAGGGTGTAATAAACAGAACCGGGATTATGCCAATAAAAGTATTTTTAGCGGTTCAAATAAGAAGAAATCAGATTGAGAACTACACCTTTATAATTAATGCATCCCGGCCCTGTACTACAAGGTCCTCGGATCCGGTGTAAACCTCTTAATGTTATTTTTTTGGCTCGACCAACCCCTTCAAGTTATACGGATCCCTTGTGATTGCCAGCCAGAATATTGTTAAATAAACATCGTACTAGTATATAGAAAACAATTGATTAGAAGAAATTAATCAAGAATTTAGGGATGGATATGTTTTTTTGTCAATAAAGGAGTAGGTATGTGGGACCATCTTTATTGTAAAGTCAATGCGCATTGTTGTGAGATTTTATATCATCAAAACATAACAAAACGATGACGGCTTTTGCATTAAAGTCATATATCATTAATACATCTAGTTTTTTTTGGCAACACGATATAGTTAGCGGGGGTTAGCAGGGTGTGTTAGGTTAGCACAGAAAGGTGCAGAGACTATCCATAGCCTTGACCCCAAACCATCCCATTTTAACCCTGCATTTTGAAATTATATCGTCTGGTGTCCGATCAAACTTGATTTTTGACGTGGTTGATGTTGTCGACAAGCTCTAAATTGTGAAACGGTTTGGATCAACAAAATGGGTCGGGAGAAGACCCACAGATGAATTAACTGAACACTCCAATAGTATTTTTTGGAACTGAAGAGGATCCTCTCCCCGGTCATATATACCAGTCTAGTTGCTATCAGACGAGTTAGATGTTCAAATGGATCGAGCAAATAATTGATTCACCAAATCAGATGCAATGCATACTGCGTAGATATTCTTTGTACATAAAAGATATCACACGTTATTAGAGTTTAAGGGCGGGCGTTTCTCGTTTTTTATGTTAAGTTTTTTTTTTTTTTTTTGATCAACCAATAGAAGCGATTATTTTACATCATATATGAAGTACAAAGTACGAATTCGGAACACTCCATCAATTATGAGAGTCTACGAGACAACAACTCAACTGGAGGTCAGCAGTACTGTTCGAACTGTTGACGATGGTCATCTCCGACCTGAAGCTCGGTCAACGATGATCGCAGAGTCGGTCGATCAAGATATTGAAAGGTGATACGTACTTTGAGTTGACGTCTTGTAATTCAGTCTAAAAGTTCAATATTAGGGCTAGTTCAGTGTACAAGGAAATTAACCTTTGAACATGGCCGCCACTGCTTGGAAGTTGGAACTTTGAAATTATCTTTGGAGAGAAACTTATTCACGGACGCTCCGTTCACGGAGCGGCGCAATCACAGTCGTTCATTCGCACAATTAATGACTAAGATTCATTTTCAATTTTGATCAATCATAATTAATTGTTATCGGTCACAATTGATTTTCAATTTGAACCGTCCAAAAACACTTTGAATGCGCGCGATTGGCCTTCGTAAAACTTTCTTTACGGAATGGTCCCAAAGAAGATATTTTGTTATCTTTGTGGGCAGTTAGTTGCCTCTTCATTTTCGCCAAACCCTCTCCGATGACAACAATCACCCATTTGGCCTACAAAAGTTTCTGTTATTTGTCATGTCCCCCACCGTGCTTTTTTGGTTACGTTAAAACATATCGAACCACGAACCAAAAATAACTTTATGTGGTACCCAATATAATTATTTATGATTACCTTTACTAAATAAGCACCCACAACCCCAAAAAATCGTGGAATGGGAGATGGTTGTTTATCTCAGCAATCGACAGCTCAGATCTTTGTTGAGCAATCGATGATTCATATTTGTACGTGCTCCGATTCAATCCAAGTTGTCTGTGCCAAGATGAACGGCTGGGTCAGCGCTTGGCACCGCTCGGCAGGAATGCTACGGTACCAATGAGTACATTGTCATTGTCGGGTAAAAACTGCATTTTTTTTTGAGCTCTCAACAATATGAAAACTACAGTAGTTTGCGTGTAGGTGGTTTACATGGATCCCGTACTTATATTCTTATCCCTGCAGTAGTTTCCTTATCAACACTATTTTTCGTATTCTTCTCAATGTAAGTGAGCAGATAAATAATCACTCATCAAATATTCATCTCTTTCGCCCTTTAAATTTCCCTAAATATCTACTTAAGTGCCGTTCCAGTTTCCCTTCTTTTTCTAAAAGTTTTTTTTTCTTCAATTTTCAAACTCAAATATAATGAAAATGAAAAAATAATTTTTTAATTTTTTTTGCACCGCATAAAAGATTTCAATGAGATCTATCAAACAAAATCCATATTGGTAGGGAAATTATTTGCGTTAACACATGATTTTTGAGCTTGAAATTACCTTCATTTTCTAAAAGTTCTTTTTTTTAGAAACCGGAACACCCCCTTAGTACTCTTAAATTGAATGAAGTCTCACTTATTGTGACCTAGCATCAATTATTTTAGGGAATAGAATTTAACTGTAACACATTTTCTAAACCAGGGGTTCATTTGAATGTAGAATTGGATTAGTTGGCTCTCTTTGGAGTACTTGAAAGGTCAAAAATATAGGACGACCAAATACAGGAAAGTATGCAACTACTACCTTACCTTCTCAATGGGTTTTCACCAAACCCTAGAAGAAATTAATCAGTTACTAATTTTCTTGAATTTAAATTTTTGTTGACCGAAAATTTCCATTTCAAAAGGCAATGTTAATGATTAGTCCTCAATTTTCAAGAGGTTAGCCAATGCTTAGCCAAATAGATTATGTTTAGCTTCGCTCTTGTACGAAATGCTGACCTCTTTATGTTCAACTTCGATCTTATGCCTAATGCTGACCTCTTTCTGGAGCACAAAATAATTTTTCTTTGGAAGAGATTCTTCCGTGCACTTTTATGAGAGGGAAGAGCATTGCTAGCTTCTGGAGCAGAAAATGGTTTTTACTTGGATAGAGGGTTAAAGATTGCGAGAGAATTTGAGTTTTGCTAGTACCACTAGCTAGTACCACACAACTTATAAATACAAATGCATATAGACTCACACGAACTTTTTGAAAAAAAGAAAGAAAAAAGAAAAGATACACTCATAGATAGATTTTGCGGATTGCACACACAAAGCTAATTAAGTGTGGTTGTAGACTTTTTAGGAGAGATTTACTCAATGAGATCGATAATAATCAAATAAAATACTCTTTGTTTTTGAATGGCAAAAGGAAGGAATTCATTAATCTTTAAAAATATCAAATGCTAGACGCATTCGATGGTATAAGTGAAGCAGGTGCCTACATAAACACAATGTATGCAGAGCCAGAGTACGTCAAGTGTGATCACTGGATCCCATTTATTTCTTTTCCATTACATATTTACATGAATTTTGACTTAACTGATTATTTTTTATTGGACTAAACCGACGAAATTGCCCAAAGCATAAAGCAACTCTCCTAAAATCTGAGATTCACAATTTTTATAACACTACAAGTCTACAACCTATAAAAATGGATAGTATTCGACCAACAACAGAGAAATTAGTTAGTTCAAAGCACATTTTGCATATATGAATTAATGCACTTTCACAAACTTCTTTGCACTTTTTATGGAAATTAAATTAAATCTGAATACTTTTTTCAGTCTTAACTATTGCCCGAGCAAATCCGTATTTATTTTTGAATATATAGTTAGTATACAAAATACAGTTTTGCTACTACTACACACTTCTACACATAGAGTTGTAAACAAACCGAGCAGTTCGCGAGCTTGGCTCAGTTCAACTTGACTTGTTTAGTAAACGAGCCGAGCTCGAGCTTTTGGCTCGTTCGACAAAAGCTCGACTCGTTAAGGGTGGCTCAGCTCGATTAAAGAGACTCGTTTAATAAATGACTCAGCTCAGCTCGATAAAGGCTTAGCTCATTAAGGCTTGAGCTGAGCACGAGATTAAATTTTTGGCTCGTTTAGTAAATGAGCAAAACTCGAGCTCGACAAAGCTCGGGCTCGGCTCGTTTATAGCCCTATGTACACACAATCACACAAACTCACTCACATCAAACATGGGGCCCATACACATGTTGTATGGGCCCCATATTTGATGTGAGTGAGTTTCTGTGATTGTATGTGTGGTTGTATATTAATGGTACAAACTTATTTGTACTACAAAGTAACTGGTACATTTTTTCTGATTTGGGTCTCTCATTTAGGGTTTTTGGCCTTCATGTGAGCTTTGTTAAAATGAGTGTCTTTGATTGGTTTCTTGCCACATCGTAGGGTTGGGTCTCGGATTGGGCAAATGTTTGTTTTGAACATTTTGCCATTCAAAAAAAAAAAAAAAACTAGGTACATTTTCAGGTGTTAATTCCCACCACATCCAATATTCCTTATCTCCGTGCACAGTGCAATGTGAATTATGTGTAGATGTCAAAAAATTGAGTATGAAATTCAGGTACACGCGCGTGAGGGAAAAAGTTGAGTTGAACAATCTGTCGACTTGGTCTGAGAATTGGGAATCTACTCATTTTTAAGGTTTATGTTCAACAACTTTTTTGCCGGGTCACCTCAATACTAGGGGTCAACGTGCGAAATGGCTGTGGGAAGGACAGTAGAGATGGATATGAAGTTCGCGCAAACTGACCCGACCGGAATGCCTTGCATTAAGGAGAAAAAGTTGAGTTGAACAATCGAAGAATTCTGCCCATTAAACTACCACAGGCACAACAGGGGTACACGTATAGAGGAGCCGGACTATTTCCTTCGAAAACAAGGAGAACCGGAATAATTGAATTGAATTGAATACGCAGGAGTGGAATTTTGTTAGGCAAGTAATTAAACTAGTATTTCCGGTATTAATTACGTACGCAAAATATTGCAACGCGGTGGAGACGACTTATCACGTTTGTCAAACATCACAAAATTTGAGAATTGAAAATTGAGGAAAAAAAGACCTTATTGGTCCACGGTCAACCTTCTATTACTCGTATTTCACACAGGGTTGGAACTTTTCTTTCAATTTTTCTTCTTGGAGCAAAACTCGTTAGATTTGGAGGGTCAGCGATTCTGTGCCTTTTTTTTAAAAAAAGAATCATTCTCTTCGTCACAGTTCATGAAATAGTATTACAGGCCCGTATGATCGACGGGACTACAAATGGATAGACAGATAATTATACGTTCTGACTGACCGGTCCTTTATTGTCACGGTCTACCCGTCCAAGCCCACCACTTGTCAAGTTCATAAGCCCCGTTTTAAGTAAACTACCAAAAATATCCCCTGCCTCTTCGTTGTTCATACTTATATAGGATATATATTTCGTTCCATGAGATCAATAGTGATGCTTATTGCTTAATACTCCCTGTGATTTTATATAGTATATATATATACAGTCATTCTATCCTAAGGACCACCTTATTTTAACTAAAATGCGGACCTCTCTATTTTTCTCATTTTCCGATCGAATTTCGATGATCTGAGCCGCTCAATATGATCAGAACGTGATTTTAAGGGTACTGGCGAGAAATCAGCAAAAAAAATGACCGGAAAGGGCTTGATTTGAGCAGTTTTTATTTGAACCGTTCAATAAAAATAAACAAAAACTGCTAGGATGAACCCCTTCCCGGTATTTTTTTTTTGCTAATTTTTCACGGGTACCCTTAAAATCACGTTCTGAACACATTGAGTGGCTTGAATCATCGAAATTTGATCGGAAAAGGGAGGTCCGCATTTTATTAAAATGAAGTGGTCCTTACGGAAGACTGACTGTACATAGTCCGTCTGGACAAGCCCAATAAAGCCTAAGGTCCGATGGTTTCGTCTGGACAAGCCCAATAAAGCCCAAGGTCAGATGGCCGAGCCCCTAACACCAGATGGGCTGTTTGGCCTGCGGTATATATGGCGGGTGGGGCACGTACGGTATCGGGTTGAGAAGCATAAAGATGACATGTGACGTAACGTGGAGCCATGTCGGCCCCGAGAGGGATGCGGCTCGGCCACGTCTTGTACATTTCAATAAAATAGAAAAAATTTCAAAATGGCTTCTGAATTTTGTACCAAATGTCACAGAGACACTTGAACTTAAGTTTATTTCAATTAAACACCTGTACTAACAAAATCTCCAAATTTAGGCACATGAACTTAAGTTTATTTCAATTAAACACCTGTACTAACAAAATTTCCAAATTTAGACCCCCGTCGTTATATTCTGTCCATTTCTCTCTCCAGAAGTCTGCCTATTGTTCCACCATCTCCCTCACTTCAACCTTAGATCTGAAGTCTGCCTATGGGTTTCGCTTGGGTGCATCCTCCCTTGTTAGATACATGTGCAATGAGGCAACTTAAACGGGTTAGAAATGCCATGTCAGCAATTTTTGGGACGGAGTATAACGGTGGAGGTCTAAATTTAAGAATTTTGTTAGTATAGGTGTTTAATTGAAATAAACTTAAGTTCAGGTGTCTAAATTTGGGAATTTTGTTAGTACAGGTGTTTAATTGAAATAAACTTAAGTTCAGGTGTCTCTATGACATTTAGTGCAAAGTTCAGGTATCATTTTGAAATTTTCCCTTTAATACTTATAGAAAATGAGAATGCACAACTATATTTTTTTCTTTTGGAATGTTGATTGTAAATTCTCTAGGGTGTGGCGTTAACAAAAAAAGGGTGTGGCAAAATCACTAGCCATTCTCTATTATATGCTAGACTTGTGTGGAGAGTTATGAAATATTCTAGACATGTGAAGAAAGAAATATATATTTTTTATGAGAATTCTAAAGGGAGATCGAGTGTGAGCTGTTAGATTAAAATAGTCTTAGCCATTTATTGAGGAGGTGGAGACTATAAAAAAAAAAAGTGTGTGCATTTGTATAAACTATTGTAGAAGTATTCGCCCATCTAATATTAATTGGGATAATTTGAACCTACTTCGAATTTTCGAGAACATAAGAAAGTCGATAAGCAATCTATAATTCATCCGTCCATCCTTGCTGCCACCAAAATATTTTCTTTAGAGTGCCATCATTGATGCATATTCCTGATTACGCCACTGGCCATGCATACTAGTATAATTTGATTATAATCAGAAGAACTACATATAGCTTGAGAAATAAAAAAACAAGATTCAATGTTTTGGAGAAGAGGGGAGAGATCATAGTTGTTCAGGATGGTACTCAATTGTTCGGTTATGGATTTGAAAAAAAATTTGGGTTTGATTTTTGGGTAATGACTGAGGAGAGAAAATAGGATAATAATTGAGAATAAGGGTAATGAGTGGAGAGAGATAGAAAGAGAAATGAGATTAATGATTAGATATAAGGATAATGAGTGGAAAGAGAAATAAAAGTAATAATTAGATATATAGGCAATGAATGGATTTGGGTTTGGAAATTTTTTTCCAAACCCACGACCGAACAAGCTAGGGCTAAATGTTCACATCTCTGAACCTACTTCTATTTCTGGGCAGAGTTCCCCTGAGATCTTGTTCCCCAAGAAGTCCACCACCAACTTTGAATCTGTCGGACGGAACTGAAACCCCATCGGCAAATTACTGAAGTCGTACTCATCATCTTCCATTCTTTGACACGCAGAGAGGGAGGAAGTATGACGAGCAGTGTTAATGATGAGGATATATATAGAGAGATCAAGTTAGGGCTCGAGGAGAGAAGGCGATTTAGTCCTAGATCACAGATGTGCAGTGCTCCGGATTATTCTAGCACCACACATCCATGCGAGGTCCAAACATTAATATGTGGATCCCACGTGAATATGTGGTATTAAAGTCTCTTGGATCACCATGTGGTTTTACTCCAGGAGCATTGAATAATTAGACGAGTTTAGGAAGGTTTTGGGAGCGTGTGGTTTGGTTTGATGCATGGGATTGCAACATCGGTGTCGGATCCTGTCCAGTCCGCCCGGACCAGTTTGATCCAGTTTTTTATATCTGAGCTGTCCAAAAGTGTTTTGGAAGACCCAGATTTTGGACATCCATCATTAAGAAAATGAAATTTTTGACGAAAGAAAGGACCTCTCTCCTGTTTTTTTCTTTTCTTTTCCAAAAGTGATTTGTTAAAGTCCCAGAACTTTATATGAGGGTGTTCAACAATTACTTAAAATTTAATAGAAGTAGAATTGTTGTCGCGAGTTTTCATTTTTTCATCTAAGCAGTATATATCAAACTGGTGCGTTATCTCACTGATATCTTTTTTTGCGGAAAATAGGGGGAATATGTTGCCAAAGACTTTTTTAGAGATATATTTTCTCTTATTTCGTTCCTATCATTAGACTTATATGAAAATATTTATTTTATCGTAGTAATGAATCCGAATTCAAGTTGTTCAAGGCAACATGATTTTGTTTAGGAAATTCATGAGTGTCAACAATAAAATTCGTATTCTCGATGTACCATTTGTTGAGTTTCTAATAAAATTTTGTTGTCTATCAACAAAAAAAAAAAAATCGTACAAGATGAATCTCACAATGTAGACCTTCAATTTTTTTAAAAGAAATTTGTCCATATTTTCATAAACTATACAAAGAAAAAAAATTACAAATAGTTAATATTATAGATGCTAAATCAATACATTTATACTGTAGACAACGTATATTAAGTCTATCATTAATTGTTGAGAGAGAAGACATAGCAGTGCCCACCCGTACATAGCACAATACCCATACCGGTAGATTATTTCTTCTCTCTCTTTTTTTTTTTAAAATTATTATCATTATGACTGTGAACTTTTTTTTTTTTTTGAGTGTGAACTTTGTTTGAGCTAATATATGTGTATTACGTACAATTTTTTTTTTCCGGTCAAACGGAAATTCAATAAACTTAAGGAAGAGAGTACCACATTAAGAGTACAACCAAAGTTTTGGGCACTTGAGCATAAGAGCTCGTAACCTAGTCAAGCACTTGCCTGATATTTAGGCTATCTCTAATTACAAATTCCCTCATCGCGATAGGCATTTCCATAACAAACACGAGGTCTTCTGTGTGTTCCGCTCCCATCCTAGCAAGGTGGTCGGCGCATTGATTGGCCGAACGAGGAATTAATATGCCAAATCATAGTGTTAGTCTGAACCAGTAAGAAATGGGCTTCATTGATCAGCACACTCTGGGGATGATTGCCTGGGTTTCCTTCCGTGATGAGGTTCACC
>JAOTQK010000020.1:678762-699990 GCA_025642025.1 Rhododendron ferrugineum
GTGTTGTTTAGGATTCCAGACAGTGGATTGAGAGTTCATCACCTTTTCCTTTGTTGTTTGCTTCTGGCTCCTCCTTTTAATTTACTATTCCTTCTTTTCGTTCTACATAGGTGGAGCAATCCGAACTCTCATATTGAGTTAGAGCTAGAACCAAATTCTAGTTGTTCGGTGAGTTACCAAACAATAGTTCGAGAGATTCTTTCTCCATAGTTTTGTTTGGTAAGTCACTGAATCAATTTGAGTTTGGCCCTACACGATGATGATTTTACACGGTATCAGTTTTCTAATGGAAGTGATAAACTAATTGTTAGGGAGAAGTTCTTTCCTTTGGTTTTCTACGAGAAATGTTGGTAATCTCTCTATTTACTGTCTCGCTTTGCTCTATTTAATTATCATTTATCATGTAAAACTCTCTCCAAAAATTAATAGCACCACAATTGTGCGTACTCCTTTTATCAGATTTTTACGTCATTTTTTTTATTCTACGGAGGAAATAGATAATAAATTTCAAGTACAATTATATACTCATACAAATACCATTTTTCACTGTATCCGCTTTATTTTCAAAAATGCAATTGCTAGGTCATATGATTTCTTAAGTACTGGTTTAAAAACATAATTTGCGTTATATCCACTTGATTTTCAAAATAAAAAATAAAAAATGGCTCGTATGATAGTTGATTGCATGAAGAACAAGTGGATTTTCTATTTTAGAGACATGGAGCTTTTGGCCCGTCTAACCATCTGTTCTCCATAGACAAAGCCATGTCTGTTTTAGACATGGAGCTTTTGGCCCATCTAACAAGTGGATTTTTCTGTTTGAGAGATGGTGTCTACCTAAAGGAGAAACTGTCAAAATTCTTTTTTATGCAGGTTTTGAGGGTGAAATTTTGATAATTTTATTTTTTCAGTAGCCAGGGATGATTTTGGCAAGGTTCTAGGGGCTGAATTGAAGGTGCTCGTGTCTCATTTTCTGCTTCTGGTAAGGAAGTGAAAGCTGCCAGATGGGCTTCCATTTGGTCTTGGCAGGAAAATTGTGGTCTTCTGTGATTCTTGGGGGTGACTCTCCTTTCTGTTATGAGCATGGTGTATGGGCTTCTTTGGGCCCCTAATCCTCTTTTGAGAATCCTTTATGGGCTGTTAACTGTTTGTTAAATGAGTAGCTCAGGAGCAATATTTTAAATCGCTGTATCGCGAAACTTGATGTTATCGGTGATACGACCATATATTGGCTGATATTGGATTGTATCAGATCGGATCGGATCGGTTAAATAACGGTATCGGAGGTTCGAAATCCCATTACGTTTTAATAGCCGAAAAAATACATAACAACCTTTATTTAAAATCTTGCTCAGGAGATGGATTTGTTGGCATTCAAATCTAATTACTCAAGCTTTATGTCGATATTTGAATTTGTGCTGGAACGTCTGCATTTGTAGCACAACTCTTAAAAAAAAAAAGAGTAATCATTCATGGTATTTTCACCTAGTAATGTAGTAAATCGTAACTAAGTTTAATTTGTGAGTATGTTAGAGGTAAAAGTTGATATACATAAAATATGTATTGCGACTATCTATTTATCGAAAGTAGCATATAACTATAAATTGATCAATCCATCCCACCAAAAAAACTCTGACGTAATTATTCAGAGAGCACCTAATACTTTGCCCTTTTTTTTTTTTTTATATCGGAAATATTTTGCCCATCATAGGCTGTTTGGCCGTCCATTTTGACGCGAATGAATCTCATTTAATCCAAACTCCTATTTATTCGAACAGTTCATTGCTACAAGATTCAGACGTCAGTTTTTATTTGGGTGTGTCTTGAAAAAGTTGTTGGGACTTGGGAGTCATGCTCGTGGTTGGGGTGCCATGGCATCCGTGGCTTCTACTAACTCCATTAATTTCATTGATATCTCACACAATAATTTGTCTCTCTCTTTTATTGGCACTGTCACTTTCATTGTGATCCAAACAAAAGAGACCATTCGAGAATGGCTAATTTGGTTAGCCAATTTTATTGGTCAATAAGTTTTTTTGTATTTATCCAAAATTACGTTCCAATTTTTACAAACTACATTTAATAAATAACATGTCATATTTCGTTTTATATTACTAATCAGTTTGCCGTATATATATAGTAGGTTTTGTGTTTGGATAAATATTAGAAAGAGTCATATCTTGTTACTTATCGAGCGAAATAAAATGATATTAATAACATGATAGTCACTTTCATTGCAATTTAAAAGAGATAAGACAGCTCGGGATTGGTTTGGCCGGTTAGTCGATTTTAACGGGCCAATATTTTCTGTTGTTGCAAACTATATTATTGTAGATATGACTCGTTTACATATTTTGTGCAAAAAATTGATGTTAATGATGTAGACTTGTTTAAAATAATATCCGTTTCTCAAAAAACATATTCCAATAATGGAGTATTTTTGATATTCATTCTGCTTCCACCATTGATTCCACATGCTTTTTTCAAAGTTGATTTTGCAAATCTTATCCTGTGTAAAATTCCAGAATATTCCAGAGATCTTAGTGGTCCAAAGTTTCAATTATTTAATGACATTTTAGCCAGACACCTGGCTATAACAAAAGAGATTTTAACCGGCCTGAGAATTGACAACATCATTCACTAATTTGTTACACATCCAGACGAGATTTAGCTGTCGCGTAACCCACGACAGCTAAATTGAGTCAAAGTCCATTTCGTCAATCTTATCTTGGATAAAATTCTAGAACGTTCTTGAGATCTAAATCGTAAATCAGTCAAAGTTTCAATCGTTTTGAGCCGGACATCTGTTCAGCTAGACACCTAATTTTATAACAAAAGAGATTTTTGCCGGCCTGAGAATTAACAACATGATTCACTAATTTGTTACACATCCAGACAAGGCCTAGCTGTCGCAAAACCCAATGCAAATTGATTCCACGTACTATTTCAAAGTCCATTTCGTCAATCTTATCTTGGATAATAATAAAACTCTAGAATCTTCCGGATATCGAATTCGTAAATGAGTGAAAGTTTCAATCATTCAGAACCGAACATCTGATTATAAAAAAAAAAAAATGATATTTTAGCCGGCGCGAAAACTAAAATCATCATTCACTAATACTAATCTGTATCCAAACGAGGCCCAGCTGTGGCGGAACCCGATGCAGATTATCCATTCCAAGCCACAAGTAATTTTGATTTATCTTAAAACACTCCATAAACAAAGATAATCTTGTTTATTTATCCCCACTTGCAAAATTTCAACCGTCAATGGATGAGGATAAGGACCCCCGACCTCCTTCTATCATCTTCCCCAACTTTCTCTCTTTTTTGTCTTTCCCATAACTCTCTCTCTCCTCTCTCTCTCTCTCTCTAGATTTTCTGTCTGTATCGATAATTCATCTGCGTATTCAAGTAATCCGATTCTCCAACCCTTGTTGTTTTTGTCCCTATGCTTTAATTAACCTTCTAGACAGACGGATGTCTATCGCCTTGGACAGTAACCGGATCGAACGGCCAGGGTTCTGCCACGGCATGTCTTTCGGATCGCCATTTGACTCGCCGGAATCCGGAATGCCGGTCGCCGGTGTCTTCTCCGGCGATCGGCTATTGACGGAGGGCGAACCCTCGGCGGTGGAATTGGAGGAAGAGGTGGCGGTGGATTCGAGCAGCTCGTCGTCGATCGGAAGGGATAGTGACACGTCGGACGGCGAGGGCGAGGTTCAGAGCTCGTGTAAAGGACCGTTGGATGCTTTGGATGCTCTGGAGGAAGGTCTGCCTATCAAGTATGTATCTTTTCCATTTGATGTTTTTGGGTTTACTCTTATATTCCCTTCGAAGCTAACTAGTTATATATAGTGCGCGTGCGTGATCGGGAGCGTGAGGGTTAAACTTAAAGCAGCTTTCGAAAACGTCACAAAATACTAACATTCGCGATTGAGAGCACGGACGCAGAGTGAAAATTGAGAGCGGGAGCAGAGGGTCCTGCTGAGGGATTATGTGACTAAGCTTTGAGGCACATGATTAATTGGTTTGCATGGGATCTTTATTTTGATGAATTGGTTGCTAGTTGAAGAGAATGGAGTTACGACCAATTTACTAAGATGGTGAATTACTTTGGGTTCTCCGTGTTCATGAAAAATTGCATTGAGTTGATGAAAAAGGTTGTGCAATGGGAAACATCTTTAGGTTATAGATTGGATTTTGTTTTGGACGTAATTTACCTTAAAGGCTCGTTTGATTAGCCTTAGACTTGGAATTGGATGAACAACCCCGTGAGCGGTCAATGTTGAGAAAGTCTACTGGCACAAACAATGTGTACGACAATTTAGATGGCATGCTGATGGCACTGCATGATTGTTAATTGAATAGATAACTACTTTGTGATAACCAATCATGCGGTGACATATCAACGACGGCTTAAGAACCACACAATTGCTCAACTGTCAGATTTTGGTGTCTCCTTCAAGAGAGAGGGCGAGCATGCTCTTATTTAATGGTTTTGTTGTCTCATTGCTTGAAACCTGAGAACGTGCTTTCAAGTTTAAAGTTTCAGTATATGAGTATGTGTACCTCCTTCAGGCAAGCTTTTCCACCTCCGTGAAATCCAAAAAAGAAAAAAAAAACATGGGATTTGATGTTTATTTCTATTACTATTTCAAAGGAAGTGGAAAAATGTGTTTTTGCAATGACCAAAGACATTGCAGATGCTTATCCTGAAGTAATGAAAAGGCTGATTGTGCTGTTTATGACGTGCTAAATTTGTCCCGCTTTCTACGTCAGAGATATTCTTTTCCCAATTTTTTTTTGTCGAGCTGCTTTTGGACCATTGCATGAGTTCCATGGTAGACTTTTGCGAGTTCTCATTTACATGGTGTTACTCTTTAGGTTTTTCTGCTAGGTTGATTTGTGGATTGCATTGTTTGTTCTTATGCAGACAAAGGACATAAAATGGCTTTAACTAGTGCTGGTCCAGTGTCAATTAATTGTGCGGGGAATTAAAATTTTAAAAACGTTGGTTTGCTCCAAAGTGTCCTCTCTTTTTTCCCCCCTTGTACAAGCAATACCTCAGTTATTGTAGTACATGGGCTCCCTTTTTCTTGTTCTAGTTTAGCTATGAGTGCCCTTTATCAGTATGACACCAAATTTGGTATATCGGGGTCTATATACCAAAGAGGTAGGTAGCTGGTGACTAATTGTTGCTTCTAACGTATTAAGAGTTTAATGAAGCACCTCTGACCGATAAATGGAGCATTGAGAAAATCATTCACCTTTTTCACAAACAAAAAGGACGTTATGTCTATTCCAACTACTATTGTAGTTACAATCGTACAATACGTGATTTTGTACATGATTCATGGAAAAGCGATAGGAGGGCGGCAAATTAGTATTTGGATACAGTTGATCAATATTTTAAAAGGTGTGTGACTCGCCTGATTAGGCTCTGAGGGCGAGGCGAGGTGAGGCGCAGTTCTTGATGTGCACCTGAGGCGCTTGGGTTGTGCGCCTCCCACCAACGCGAGGCTCAAGAGCCGCAAGCCTCGATGACTTTTTTCAGATCCCTCGAAGATATAATCTCATCTATTGGTTCATAAGGGATTATAAGTTGGGTAACATTGCATAAAATCCTAGTTTTGTAGTCCCATACCAGGTTCTAAGTCCCCTCTCTCTCTCTCTCTCTCTCTCTCTCTCTCTCTCTCTCTCTTATTCGAACCGTGACGATTGGAAATACCTAGTGATTGAACCTACTATTGAATCGAGTGAATTAAATTTAACGAAAAGTCAAGTATTACTCCTGAATTATCTATTGCCATTTTTGTGGGAAAAAACATGTGCTAGTAGGATACAGCCCAATCAGATGCACTCAACATGCTTGAAATAATTTTGTAGTTTTTGAAGATTAATTAACATCACTAAGAGCTATAAATCTTGTTGAGTAAAAAATTGTCGTGAATGTGAAATTTTTTCCAACTTCTTGTTATTAACAAATCGTGGCGTAATAAGATAGATTCACAGACAATGTTGGAGATTGGGGGCTCAAACCCATAGCTCTCACCACCGAAACAAGTGTCTTACCTATTCGATATGTGATCGTTGTTCAAAACAAACTTCTTGATATTTTTTAGACCTAACTTTCCAATATTTATTGGATATCTTTGATATGCCAATGCATTGATGTAGTTTTTCTTTGTATTTTGAAAATTACTACCAAATCTTGACAATTCTGGATTTGATTTGGTTCAGGTCTCACCGTCTCAGAGGAAGGAAATTTGTATTCACATTTTTACACCCTTTAGAATTATGTTTATTTAAGCAGCTTTAGATATCACTATTTTTTTTCCTTTATCTTTCTCATGTGCTGTACCTTTTCTTTTATTTGCATGAAGTATTCCAAATATGCGGTTTGAACTTTTCAGGAGAGGAATATCCAAATTCTATGGTGGCAAGTCAAAGTCCTTTACTAGTCTGGCTGATGCCGTCTCTTGTTCCTCCATTAAAGAAATTGTGAAGCCTGAAGATGCTTACACAAGGAAACGCAAGAATTTACTTGCTCACGGCACGTTATGGGACAAGAATCGCCATTATCCACCGAAAAGTAACAGTCTCGGTATGTCAAAGGGATCTGCCAGTTCCAGAAGTACTTTGGCTCTGGCGGCAAGTCTGAGCGGCTATGAGAGCAAGAACAACAGTGAAAACTCCAAATTGAGCTCACCACCACCCATTCTTTGTCGGCCTCCTCTGCACCCACATGGTAGAAGATCACCCTGCAATGAATCATTGACAACGTCTCCTCAACGGAATTTATCTCCCTGGCGGTCTCTCTCTCTGTCTGATCTGCAGTGTGCTGCTGCTACAACTCCCTGTATCACTGTTATAGAAATTATTAGTGGAGATAAGGAGGAAGTCCCGTGAAGTCTAACATTACTCTCTGGATCTATGAATCTGAAGTTTGGAAGATGTTCATGGTGTTTGTATGCTTTGAATATGTTCTCCGGGTTTGATCTTGTGGTTCTTCCCAGTGTACTAGTTTAAGCAAACAATGCCATGGCATTTTTCAGAATATAATGGCAGCAGTATTGTTTAAATCCTGCGTTTTCTTTACCTTCATATCATGGATGTCTTGCATTTTTGTTTTAATCCCGTCAATGAGTGTCGATGCATTCTACCAGTCCTGCCATCTTAAGCGTTTGCTTTATGGTTTGCAACTAATGCAACCAAATAGTTTGCAGGCAAAAGGTTTAGAAGATGGTGGTATCTATCAATTAGTTGCCCATTTTCTTGAACTGCTTTTGAGTCCTCTCCGTGGGTGGCTCAACAAACTCAATGCGGGTTACCTGTGCCGTCTATCTTCTCCTGCCCGACTAGAGAAAGATCACCTCAGCATCAATGGTTATGGTATTGTTAAAAACTCAATTCTTTATTTTTTCGTCTTGAGACAACTGGCCGGTACAAAGTTGAAGTGATTGGAGAGACACAATGGCAGGATTAATGGTAGTATTGTTTCATAGAGATCCTGTTGAGTGGTACAAGGTAGTCCGTTTGGGAATTCTTTCCAAGCTTGGTTATGACTGCTCAGCAAATCAGTCCCATACCTTGTTGAAGTTGAAGGGATTAAGAGAGATGGTGCATTCTTTCAGATGTGGTCTTCAAGTTCCATGGAAATCATGTTGACTGGTATTTTCTAGTGGATTCCTTTGCGAGGGCCATTAGTCCTCTTGGACATGAAGTAGCGATTAGAGAAAGTGGGACTCTAGTAGTCTGGTTCCATGGACGTCATGTTAGAGTGGTACAGGTTGCAGACAACTTCTCCAGTGCTATTTTATCTTAGTTGAACACAACCAGCCATTACTTGCTTCTTTGGAATTGCAGTGACCTCAGACACGGGTTGTGACGCAACATCTCTAAGCTGCAATAAATAGAAACCACGTTGGATGCCTTTTCAGGGCTGATTATCGGTCTTCAAAGGAAGCATATGATTACTCTCTTGAAGTTTAGTGGTGATTGGAGCCATAAGGCCTGCTGCGATATCTTATATTCAGGTTTCAAAGAAATATAACTAGTGCTATCGTTTGGACGCCTTTCCAGAAGGATGCAGGAACAACACAGTTTAAGGTGGTTAAGAGCGATTCAGAAGCATTTCAGAAGCTTCCTGAGGTGAAACTGGACTTGTCTCACGAATGTAGCTTGTTGAATACTAGAATGCTTTCGTGATTGGTATTGATCCGGCTAGCTATGATGTGGAGTCAAGCATGTTCTGGCTCAGGTTTATATCCTCTTTGACCATGCTCCATGAGAATTTATGCTTTCACATAAAATTAGCAATAACTTTGCAACTTGAAATGCCTACTCAGTTTTTAATTCAAACATGTATATGTTACGATTCTGTAGGCTTGTTTCATTCGTGTCATTCATTGTTTGAGTTGCCATGTTACTAAGAAGCACCGATACGCTCTCAAGACTTACATACCTGTGTCCCAGACATTTGGGACACGGACACGGACACGGCCGGGCACATCCCGGACACGTGTCCGGCACGCGGTTGATTTTTTATTTTTATTTTTGTCCCGTACATGAGAGGGACACGCCAGAACTTGTGGTTGGACACGGTGTATAGGAGAAGCCTTTGCTAACTTTTTCGGCGAGTGTTTTCATGGTTTGGGATGCAAATAAAACAAGAGGAGGAGGAGATGAAAAGTCGTATAAAAGAGGCAAGTGTTTCTGGCCACTGCTGAACCGATGTGCCCCTTCGAATGTATAGCAGAAACTATTAACCAACATCTATGGTTTCATCTTATTATACCTCTCTTGGGTTGTGAAATGGCCCTGATGTATATAGATAAAGAGGTCAGCCCATTTTTATAAGATTGTGAAGTGGCACAGACAAAGCCCAATCATATAATATATAGCTGGGCCTATTTAAGAATAAACTGTTCACCCGATTAGCTGATAAAGGGAATAGCAGCCCAACATCTATAACTAAAGGGTTGGTTCTGAAATTTGAATGTTGAGTATTTCTTTTTCGCTTGTTATATTTGTTTTTATTGGCAAATTTATTTAGTATTTGCGATCAAATATTAAATAAAAATTAAGAGAGGTATAGTATAGGAAATATATAAAATTTTCTTTTGAAAAAATATACTATAATTTTGAGATAAAAAATATTTAATTCAACATATCCCCAACATCTCCATGTCCTAATTTTTGGAGAAATATCGTGTCCACGTGTCCGTATCTGTGATCCTTAGTGACGTTGGGTAGCCCCATTCTGATGATGTAGGAAAATATGCAGGAAAAAGAGAAGGAAAAAAAGCACACCGAATCCCATTACGATCCCATTGTCGTTTATCATAACGACAAAATTAGAATCCGGACAATTATCGCTTTTGCAATAACGAACTTTTGAATCCTTTAATATATATGTTGCATTAATAGTGAGGTCCGTTACTAAGATTCCAATCATTTGGCTAAATTTGCGTATAACACTAACCGATCAAGAAGATTGGGCGCCGACAAAAGCTTACACCAACCAAAAACAGTTAGAAATCCGGATAAGTACCGGTTTTATAACGACAAAGTTTGAAACCTTTTACCATATTTAACGTTGTTGCATTAGTAGTAAATAACGTTACTAGGATTCCAATTTGGCGGTAATATCGCAGATATCACAAACAGATTTACCAGATTGGGCGCTGACAAAAGCTTACATTAACTTAAACATTCCGACACAGATTCTGCCTTTCTTATCAGGAAAGCAAGTGAAATTATTTTTCCAAATTAGCACTGGAGTGGGAAACTACGAATTTTTGGCTGATTCTTGCAATGAAAGCGGAAAAATATTAGTTATGCTGAAATGCAAGACGGATTATATGTGTCGATATGTTAGCTCAGAACATTATGATTTCTTATTTGTGCCTCATCTTTTTCAACTTGAAATTTATCACACAAGCTAGAAGATTACAATCTAGATTGCGATATGAAATATTGCTCTAAATCAGGTTTTTTTCACCGTTGATTCTATAGCCCAGTTAACTCCCGCTTAGTTTCAGATTGAAGGGAAAAGTGAGTTGTGAACTTTGAACCAGGACGAGCGTTACAACTTTTATTGACCAGTTGTAATTAGCCTAGCATTGCTAAAGAAAAAGGTGTTGCAAGTAGACAACCATTCGGGCTTTTTCGATTCCTTTGCCCTCTCGTCTTGTTTTACAAGTGTAAAAATTTCCTTTAGCCAGATACCCATACTGTCAGAAACGGTAGATGTATGAATGAGTCCAATAGGGATTGCTATAATCACATTCAAAACATTAATTACCACTTCCCTGGTAGGATTTCTTTCTGAAAAAGATTCCAATGCAATAATGACTTTGTTTCATAGAGAGGACTTCGATATGAACAACCTCCTGACATTTACTCGTGTAATTAGTTTGCGTAGATTTGTTGAATTGCTATAAATTGAAGTGGGGTGGTGAGTTCTAGTTGTGGCTGTAAGAGGTTTGTCACTATGTCTCTGCAAGTTTGTCAAGGGAGCTGTCCTCAGGTCTCTTCTTACTTTGTTGGTACATCAGAGTTTTATCTTCTCATTGTCATGTTTATATGTAATCTGTCATTGAAAATTCATGACTGCTAAAATTGATTGAAGAAACAGGATAGGTCCAGGTTAATTTGGGTTTCCATAGATGTTTTTCACTAATTTTTTGCAGCCCCCTTTGAGATTTCGAGGGCTATATCCAGCAGATGGCCACTCCCATGTAGCCAGACTTGCTTTCCCCAACAGTTCTGAGGTCTGGTTTTGCCCCCCCTCATTTTGTGCCTACAGACAATAGTTACAAGTCATAAAGGCACATTCCTGTCTACCACTCGAAAATTCTTGCTAGATCTCTGTTGCTAAAATGTGATGGGCTTCTTGCTTTTATTTTTAATTTCAATAGCTTTTAGTTCTTATGACACCTTTTGGCAACGCAGGGATTCACCCTGTTGTGTTTTTCATCATTTACTTTGACTCGTCTCATTGTTTTCTCTTCTGATCTTGACCAATTCTGCGTTAATCTACTTGATCTGATTTTTAGCTTGTGTGAACAGGTTTTCTGATACCTTCTGGCCTTCTTTCTACATCTGGGGGTATGTTTGCGAATATGCTTCTTGTTATGATGGCTACTACTACAATTTTCATTACCTCTGAAGAATTCAAGCTTTTTCACAACATAGACAGGAGGCTCTACACCCACCTCACAAAAGACCTCTATCGTGACCCTGTGGAATCCATGCGAGTCATGGCCTTATGGCTCTGGTTGGAGCGATCTAGCTGCTTCACCAGGGTCATCAAAAGGATTTTGTCCCTTCCCCTCATTCTCATAAATGAACTTGCTGACGAGGCAGTCACATGCCTCAATTGTCTCACTACAAACCCCTTCCTTACCTTGTCTGACTCAAACGATATCCCCCTCACCCAAAACCTGATGAGCAATGAAATCTCTCTCCAATACTTCCATGAAAACCGCCTCACTGCAATTCAAGGCATTACCAAGACAATAACCGAAGTTTGTGTTAGGGCTTTGTCAGACATCATGCATGAAGCCATGGAGAGAAATTCTGCCCAGAATTTGGCTGAAACGCAGATGCTCGTGTCAAGCCTGGTTCAACCGGGGTTCGATCACTTGAGAATTGGCGAATTTGAGATAAGGTCTAAACCACCACACGAGGTGACAGTGATCCACCCGGATGATAGGACCATGTTTGTCACCTTTTCCAAGGGTTATCCTGTGGGTGAAAGGGAGATCAGGGAGTTCTTCACTCAGATCTACGGGGATTGCATTGAGTCTCTCTACATGCAAGAAGTGCAAGTGGGCGAACAGTCCTTGTTCAGTAGGATTGTGTTCTATTCCCCCTCCTTCATCGATCTGATCCTCAAAGGCGAGGGGAAAGTCAAGTTTACTATCAATGGGAAGCATGTGTGGATGCGAAAGTTTGTACCCAAACACCGTGCCCTGCTGCCGCCTCCGCTGCTGCCGCGACCTGGTGTGATAGGCAGCTCCTATCCTCGGAGTGTGTAACTTTATATGGTTTCTTAAATGTCCTCTGTTTGTAGTTGAAGTACTAATGTTCCCATTTCGTAAGCTATGGAAGTCCATGGTTAGGTTTCTATGTTGTAGCCAGGGATGGGACTATCAAAAAAATAAGAAGATCTAGATGAACTTCTTGTTTTATGAATTTTAATGTTTAAGTTGTACTAATGTTCAGTAGTGTAGTGTGCGCCTTTTGTTTTTTTCTACCAAGTGCTGAACACAATTTAACTGGTAAAATGTCGAATTGAAACTGATGGTACCTGACACATTTGTTGTTTTCAATTTTTTGTCTTTGAAAGTCACGTTTTATGTGTCCTGGTTTGAAGAAGTTGGGATTTTGAGACTACTTTCTTTTTATCTCTTCGTAAGCTTACATCAAATCCAGATATAGATTTCAAGACTTTTACTTGAATGAGTCAAAATTGCAGATTTTATCATTCAATGGCCCTTCCTTTAAAGATTGTGCAACACCAACTCAGGGCATATGTTTTGCCGCGGTGTAAGTACAATAGATATATTTTGTTGCGGCGCATAATAATAGAAATACCATCGATTGTGTCAACAAACATTGATACGATAACTTTGGACAATAAGTGTTTAATGCGACTCACATACGGCTAAGAAGATGGAGAAAATATACATCACATGTATCTATGTCACAGTTGTGTATCCAATTGGATAAGTCCTCCCAAGCTTATATAATCCTTAAAGGGATGTCTACTTGCCCAATTAGCATTGCATTAGCTAAAACAATACTGGAATATGAAATGTATTACTAGCATATTGTGAGTTAGCAATCAAACTTGAATGTAGAATGTGTTCTATATTTATCAACCTACTGATTAGGCAAGTTATGGCAGTAGGCTCTCTTGGAGTAATGTTGGTGCTCCTATAACCTAATTTAAACCTGAAAACTCACAAACTAAACTCTTTGATTTGTTTGAAACTCGTAGAAAATCAAGCGTCGAGCAAAGTAGAATCTTCTTTACATTTTCCCCATCTTTTCCTTCTTAATTATTTTTTCTTCTATTTTCTTCTCTACCACAAGATCCAAATTTTAATGTAGAAAATGATGGACCTAAAAATGTTGAACCTGTTATATATGAAGTCAAGTGCATGTCTGACCAAAGAAAGAAAAAAACATCCATAATACACTGTTGATTATGCTTGGCATAGTGATTGTAGTTATTGCTTTTGGTATTGTTTTGCCTAAAAAGTTGTGAGCCAAAAGGCCCAAAACCATTGGGTTGGTACATTTTCAGTGCAAAGAGAAATAAGAGAGAGAAAAAAAAACAAAAGGTAATGAGAATATGATAGTCTTGAAGAAATATTTCATATACCTATTGTGTCCAATATTTTTTTTTTTACTTTCATGCAAGTTTTTTTTGCTTTATTTTTATATATTTGCCTTAATTTTATAACAGAACTAACAATTTTTCTTCCTTCCCTTCCCGTAAAACAAAAATGTGTTTGGACTGGGGGCATTACTGATATTCTTCGAAAGTACCAGGAGCAGTTTAGGAAAACTAGCCAAGCCATTGCCGACTGCGGACTGCCGAGGCCCTCCAAATTTCCCAACTTCCATGAAGGTAACAAGCACAGAACTGTCAGAACATAGACAACAATCTTTGCTGTAAAAGGTATGAAGAACGATATTTATATTTCTCTAGTTATTTCTAGCCACACGCGCACTTGAAAAAGGCACAATCTTTACATTACTGATGATGTTTAGTTTCGAGATTTATCGTTTGACGTCTAAGGTATTCTTTAATTGTTTCAAAATGTGAACTTTGATGTGGGTTTGGTCCAAAATTGGGTGATTGGGTTTGAATTTTAATGACCCAGAAGAAGTAAACACGATGGTTTGACTGGACTTTGTAGTTTGAGTTTAGTTCGATTGAAAATGGATACGGGTACGAGTGGGGAAGAACCCAAATCGTGGGATGAACTGTACAACATCAATTTAATGCCGTCGGAGTTGTTTCTCAAGTTCCGGAAAGAAATCGAGGGGTTTCGGGTTGGTCTCAATATGGAGGTATCTTTCTCTATCTATGGTTCTGTGAGTTGTTCTGATTCAAGCTTTTGAGTGCTTAATTTTATCCGTGCTTTGTTTGTTTATTGACTGCTAGATGGCTGAGCACCTGAGCTGAATGATGTCTGCTGTCTTTCCACCCTTCCTAATGAAAATGCTGTTGATACTTCCTTTGATTATTGATTACTTCTGTACTATGAGAATGAAATAGTTTTTCGGTAACAATGGGATAACAACCAAACCAAACCAACCGAGCCTTATCAAACTAGTAATATATAGTGAAGGCATGAAGGGGATGCTACCCATCTACAAAAGAAGGCCAATGGCAAAAAGGCTCAGTACATGAACAAGACTAAAAACCAATTTTAGGAAAAACCTTTATACTCCTCTCTAAAAATGGCCGTCACATTACTTAATTGATCAAGGGTAGGATTGCACTCCATCGACTAGTCCTCATGTGCTGAATTCTTCTCATTGGTCTCTTAGTTCTGGTGTATGGGGCTTGAATCCACTTGCCCGATATAGCCAGCCAAAAAGAGAGAAGTTTTTAGTTATGGTTGAATTTGAAATCGACTGGTTGAGTTCACTATGATTTCTCTTCCGCTCTTGTTTGTGAGAAGGTTTACATGATATTCTCCCTCGTCCTGTTTCATTCATATTGTTTGGGAGGTTCAATTTTTAAAGGGGACATGCATTTACTGTGCTCAAATTAAATTAAAGGTGTAGATTTTCAACATTGTCCCTGTATCCCCAATTTGAAGCTATTTATCAGGATTTTTCGTAAGGGTTAGTTTTGGAACACTACAATTTTTGATAAACGCTTTGGGGCATCACAAAATGGAAAGATGAACAAACAAAGTGGTAATGGGGAGGGAGCATTAAGTTTCTTTCCTAAAGACAGTAACGACATAACTAGTAGATCTGAATCATCTGTTGGATAAGAGCCTAAGTTGTGTGAAAGCTGCTATTCTTTCCATCTTCATAGGTTACATACTATATCAATAAGTACAACTAATTTTCAACTTTTTTTGTTTAAAATATTTGGTCTGTAGCGTCTGTCTGCTACCATTCAATAAACCTCTCGTTTGGACCGTGACAACAATCAATATGATCGCCTTGTTTTTATGTCATATAAGTAGCACTTGAGAATGAATCGTCATTAGTCAGTTGGGCATTGAGTCACGGACCTGCCACCTGCCATATCGCATTAGAAACTTACAGCATGCATAAGATACCCAGGTCAAGGCACAATGGTTCAGAATTTGCATTGGATGTTCCAAATGTAGAAACTTTCAGTAACCATGGGGTACCCATGTCAAGGGGCATAGTACGGGTATGAGCACGGAATTAACGTTGGAAGTGCCATCTTTTAAGGCAGATAGTCCCTCTGCAAGCCCAACAGAATAACAACAATATTTTTGAAATCTAATGATTCTTTTAATTACTTGTTTAATCAACGGAATATGTCATGATATCCCAATGGACCTATGGTGTTTGGGAGGCATAATTTTCCACGAAGGGGACAAAATGTCAGAAATTGGAAATACAACTCTTTTAAGTGTTTTTTGGGTGCTATAGTTTGGACCAAATTGACGTATAGACCTGCTCACACACCAGCACAGAACATGTTAAACTCTTCTTATGCAACAAATAGAGAGTGTTATGAGCTATTTTATAGACGTGTATCCAATGTTGTCAATGTATTGTAATCATGGAAGTTGGTGGTTCTGGTTCAGTTTTATAATGTGCCAATTAACGAGTGCCACGCAAAGTTGGTATTGAAGCCTCTATCCTATGATCGAAAATGGAAGTTCATATACGAGCCTTTACATCATGATGTGCACCTTCTTTCCAAGAAGATCCCAGTTACAAACTTTCTAAGTCTCCAGGTTTGACTCTCTCTCTCTCTCTCTCTCTCTCTCTCTCTCTCATGGCGCACGGCACAGTAGTGCATGTCATGTATCATACCCGAGTATGTAATCTAGTTTATTGGCTGGTAATAGTATATTACATCTTCGTAATGTTTTTGAATCTCATATCAATGGTAAGTACTTCATGTAAATAGTGCAGGTTGGCGTAGGCCATAGCTTTCAGTTGCATGCCACTGGTTGGAAATGGAAGCTTACTACTTGTTTGGGTGGAGATGGTGTATCTAGGATCCGGAATAAGACATCACTTGGGCTGTGCCCTGGCGTGGATTTGCGGTTTGGGTGGAGAGCAGACTATGTCTTTCCAGAAATTACTGGGTAAGTTCCTCATCTTTTGCACTCAATCAGTAATAATAAAGATATAAATATCCCGACGTGATTGTTTTTCGATGCGAGCATTTCCAAAAATTCAATATGCTTAGGAACACGGATATAGGCATAGGACATGGGCATGCAACACATCATTTTCTCCCCAAATTGGAACATGGACAGGTTGGAGACACATTGAGTACCAAACAAATATATGTTATAGGTGTATCTTATATTTATATGCAAATGAAAGAACGTTTGAAGTATCTACTGAAAATCAAAAAAATTAAAGAATGCATATGCTGTTAGTAAGTTGAAGGTGTAAAGCAATAAAACCATACAAATAGTGTTAGTAAGTTGAAGATGTAAAGCAATTGTCACTATCTAAGTGTTCATGAAGTCAGTATAGATGGCCGTTTTGATTTTGGCCTAACTTGTAGAAATGGCAGTACGATTTCCTATTATGTCTCTAACATATCGTTAGCATGTCCTCAGCTTGTGCTCAACATGTTCTAACATGTCCGATTAGGAAAAACGTATTAAAGAAAGTGGAGCCCGAATTTAAGCTTGTCAGACACAGATATGTGAGGTCGGTTGGCTGTCCGTGCTTTTTAATTAATGTGTGAAAAGGGAAGCAATCTCACAGAGCTTTTATTATTGACTGAAGGAATGACTCTTACTTGGTGGTGATTGAATTGTAAAGAGGTGAGATATTGGTTTCTTTCTTGGTTTAGTAACAGCTAATTGATCTGATTTTGGTCTTTGATAGGGCTGTAGGCACGGGTGAACCACTGTTCAATATGAACTCAGGACGCTTGCAAGCATCGTTTGACCGCGTTGAGGCCATTTTCACGCACAAACCTCATATCGACTTGCCAAAAGACCAGGTGAGCTCATGTATCGATTCTTTGAATGCGTCTCTTTGCTTCATTATTTCGGTTACTGTAGATGCTGATCTCTAGTGATTTGCTTACATACACAAAATTTTGAGATTCTCACACACCTTGAGAAGGTTAAAAGTGGAGCGTGCATATCATTCTCCTATCCCTTGCAGCCATTTTTGGGATTAGTCCTTTTATATCACATGTATGTCATACGGCTGTGCTTTGAACTGTATTGTGATTGTGTTGCGCTGTGTACGGGAAGCAATGTATCTTCTCTTTAGGACCTTTAATGTTCTAAAACTTTGATTGTTCGTTTTATATTCGGATAAATAACACCTCGAATTTTTTTTTTATTTGGTATGATTAGCAGGAATGTTCAAAGGATTCAGACACTGTTTTGAATGATGCAACTGAAAGACTGGAAGTGTAATCCCAGCACGTCTTTTCTTCCTTTCTTATGCAGTGGTCCTGTAGGATTATCTAGCAGCCATTGATGGGGTTCTGGCATAGGTTGATTGTAATTAAATCCGAACATTTTTGCACTAGGAGTACTTTGTGATGAATAGCCACAACTATTTTAACGACAAATTGTTTTCTGGGTGTACTCTCTCTCTCTCTCTCTCTCTCTGCGCGCGCATATGTGTGCGTCCATTTACCTGTTTGTTGACGAACACACTCTATTGGTTCCTTTTCATCATGGGCTTGTTCGCAAAATGATATGATGTTTGTACTTCCTCTTCTCCTTTTGAACTAATGGAGTTCATCTTTAAGTATCTAGCTTACATGATTGTAAGAAATAAGTAGAAGAACATTTTTTTTAATCTGATTCAATTGGTTCCCACAAGTTGTGCTTGTATATTACGTTCGAATGAAATTTGCATGCAAAAAAACTTGAACTGACGTAAGAGGTGTGGGGAATGGAATCTCACGTTGAAAATTGAAGACCTGCAATGAGAATCGAACTCAAGAATCGAACTCTAAGACTCAACTTTCCTTTCAGTCCTACCTAATGCTCTAGATGTTCTCTCTCTCCTCTTCTCTCCTACCTCCTTGGTTGTAAGAAGTTTGAGACTCTCATCTTAGGGAGGGGAGTTTTCCTTCTCTCCCCATTATTTTTGAACTTGAGGGCCTAGATCTGGGAAACTAGCTTTGGGTTTTTGGCTCTTGGGTTCGATTAGCCTTGGCGACGGATCTAGGGGTCCTCCAACAGTAGCAGTGGGGGCACAGTGGCGTCGATTGTGGTGGGACGAAGGGACGTTAACCTCCAACTTGAAGATCCACAGACCCTCCATCTTCCTCCAAGCCACGTCCATGAGCACATCAGTGGTTCCAACACTGCAGCTATTTCTACCGATTTTTTCTTCATTTTTGATTTCTAGTTCTTTTTTTCCAGTTTCTTGTTTTTCTTTTCTTTTGCTTTCGGACCTTATTTTGTTTTGTTGTTGTTTCTGTTTAGGTCTTTGGGCCGCGTAACTTGTATTTGGTTTTTGTCAATATAAGTTGCATTTGTTGCACCTCAAAGAAAGAATTCATGAGCGTTAAGTTCACTGCAAGCCGTTCAACAAATCAGACTCTCAAACTCCTACAACCGAAAGAAGGATTTAGTTCCTCTGCACTCTAAATCCGGATTGTAGGAAGCAATCGCATCCCAGTAATCAAATGATCTAGATTTGTTTAAAAAAATACACTCACCCTCGGTAACGATCATTTCACGTATATGAATCAACAAAAATATCTTTGGACGATCAACACTACACGTACTACTTTCAATCATTCAAATCCAGACAACATAGAAGCAAACAAATATACTCCTTTCAAAAAAAATTATTTATTTGGATAGTTAATTAATTACCTCACCGTCACTTAATAGTAGTACTAGTTTCAAAAAAATTTAAAACGCCATCAAAATCCAATTTCTTTAAAAGCAGTGAGAGGGAGAACGGTTCCTAAAGTGGACCCTCCACAACCTAGCCGTTGTTGTGTTTGCCCTCAACGGCTACATTCACCCCTAATATAAATTCGAAAATTCCCCATCCCCCAAACTCATCTCTCTCTCTCTCTCTCTCTCTCAAAATCAATTAAAACTTCTCACATGGCTGCCTCCAAGCGCAGAAGTTCCTTCCCACACCTCCTCCTAGCCTGTTTGAATTTCATCCTCTTCATCCTCTCTGCAGCCTCTCTCGCCCCCATTATACTCATCAAAACGCCTCCATCTTCATTTGGTTTGGCATTCCTCCTGGTCTCTTCCACTTCAATTCTCTCCTCCTTTGTGGGTTTCTACTCTCTCCTCACCCACTTTTGCTTCGTAACCCACCTAACCCTCCTCCTCGCCTCATCAATCGGCCAATTAATCGCCATTTTAGCCCTTTTTACGAAAGAAAAATCGAGCCTTTCCCTTCTGAAGTCGCCCAGAGACCCCCGAGAGGCCAAATTACTAGTGCGATTGGAATGTGGGATTTTGATGGCTATTTTTGTAATGCAAGTGGGAGTGTTGATACTGACTTGTGCTGTGCATAGTTGTCGGGTTAGAGAGTATGAGGGATTAGAAGCCGAAAGAGAGGTGACGGAGAAGAAAAGGAGTCGAAGGATCGCGAGGGTGCAGGAGGAGTCGATGGCGAATTCGGAGAAAATAGCCGAGATGAAAGCGATGGAATTGGATGAGAAGATGAAGAGCAAGTATGGGCACTTGATGAAAACTGACTTTGAAGGCTAAATGGTTTAATGGAGGCATTTGAATGTTCTGTTTGTTGATTTGTGCTTTAAGGTTCTTGTACATCTGAAGATGTTCTCGTTCTTGTTCTTGTTCTTGTTGTACTTTTCTGGGGGTCACTATGGGGTGGCCACTGGAAACTCTATTTAAGCCCATAAATGTTATTTGATTTGTGATGTTCTCTGTATTTTCTCCGAGTTCTCTTTCCTATTTACTTTACAATTTTCCCTTGAGGATGATGATGTGATCTAAGTTACAATTCTGGGTGGGGGGCAAAACAAAAATTCTGGGAATAAAACTTTAAAATACATTCCCGGACGCAATTATATTTAGAGCCGTCCAATGTACGTGGGCTCAAATACATGGGACGACTCTATTTTCCAGCATGGTCCTTTGATGCCTTGTGGTATCTCAGTTCAATGAAAGGCATTGCTTCAGGCAAAAAAACCTTACGAAACAAGAGAGATTACAAGAAATTCGAGAAGAAGGTAAACCATCAGGAACCATACCAAAGCCAAATGAACGAAATGAGTAACGGTAACCAACGTAATATTGGATTTTTCCATCCACTCAGCCCAAATCTTCCGTTAGCAAAAGGGAACGACAAAAATCCAAGAAAGACTCAATTATCATTTCCCACACTATTGCAAAACTGAAAAGAACCAAATACTTAGTTGTGTGCACCACCAGAAATCACGAATCACATGCGATGGTTTTCTTCAATGTGGAATAACGCTTCCTAACTTACCTACAAGTAGGGGTGTCAAACGGGTGGGTTTGGGCTAAAATGGACAAGTTGTAAGTGAGTTGGGTCTTTTTTGGGTTATTGACCCATTTAGACCCAATTAGTTAGGAGCTCAATTACCTATACCCAACCCAACCCATTTATTTAAAATTAAACCCGACCTGCCCATTAACCCAATTAAAATTAAAAATGACTAAAATACTCATATACACTGAAATGACCATATCACCCATGTACATTTAAATGACCAAATTACCCTTGCATACTAAAATTACCATAATACCCATATATAAAATTACTCTTCAAAATAATTATTAGGTGAAGAGAGAGAAGCTTGGTGAAAGTATTTGATAGTTTTGCGTCAAACCTTTTGCTTTTGTGATTTAGTGATTCGTCTCGTCGAGAAAAATCGGAAAAGTAAAAAAAAAAAAAATGATCGAAACTCATAAATTTTTTTACTTTTCCGATTCCTCTCGTTAGAACCAATCAATAAGTCACAAAAGTTTGACACAACAAAAAAAATTTGAATAAGGACAAAAAAAATAAGTCACTTAACTTTTT
>JAOTQK010000020.1:740724-755618 GCA_025642025.1 Rhododendron ferrugineum
CGAGGTATTTTTTCGCAATCGGAACCGTCTATCTTTTAAATATAATAGAGTAGAATTAGTAGATCATTCAAACCCAGAATCAAGTTTATCGAACACCCATAACCACCTCATCGGAATAGTTTATTCATGCAAAAAATGATTAGACTCATCTATTTTCTATGTAAAAGTTTTTCAATGAAGTAGTCGCTTGTGTCTGATCAATTTGAACTTTTGCGTGGAGATTCAATTCGACGAGTTGTGCAAGAAGAATGGTTCGGATAATTGAGTAAAGAGCCGGACGTGTCGAACTACGCATTGCAGTATTCAAGTGTAGAACATCTATCCTTATGCAAATGTTTTGGCCAGTTGAAAAAAAAAAACGATGAAAACGAATAGGCTTGGCCCAGTGTTTGCTCCAGGATTTTTTTTTTCCCGACAAAATCAGTTAAGTTTGACAATGAATTATTTCCTCACAAATCATGGAAAATTGGTGAGGAAATTGTTTTACGGCACTTAAAAGTGCCTCATTAACTACTTGATGAGGCAGTTTGTAAAATGCCCTTTATAAAGTGCACAAAATTTCCAAGCCGATATTTTTAAAAAAAAGGTCAATCACAAAACGTCGTAGTTTTATATCTCCAAGCAAGTGCCCTATTAAATCTAGTTTTTTGAGGCACTTTAAACCGCCCTATCAAATTACCATAAAAAAAATAAATATGTTAAATTTGGGGCCAATGATGACTGCCGCAATAGGGAGAATCAAATAGGGCACTTTAGAAGGTGGTGCCACATTAATAACTTGATGAGGCATTTTTGGAAAAATGCCCTTTCAAAAGTGCCCTAAATGCCCATTTTGTTGTAGTGGAATGCGACAATTTTAACAAGGAGAAAAAGTTCTGTCCGGATGATCCGGAAAAGGGGGCTGTCCGGACAGCCCCTGTGTGGGCCCCCTTCGCGCATTTTTTGAAAAATTCAAACCGTGCATCTTGTAGGGCTCGCAAAATAATGTACCTACGCTAAAAATCAGCTTGTCCGGACATCGATAGGTATGCCAAAAGTTGAGTTTTTACACAAAAAAATGGACGACCGTGATCTATTTTAACTTTAAAAACAGTTGATAGATCACAGTCGTCCATTTTTTTGTGTAAAACTCAACTTTTGGCATACCTATCGATGTCCGGACAAGCTGATTTTTAGCGTAGGTACATTATTTTGCGAACCCTACAAGATGCACGGTTTGGATTTTCCGAAAAAATGCGCGAAGGGGACCCACACTGAGGCTGTCCGGACAGCCCCTTTTCCGGATCATCCGGACAGAACTTTTTCTCTTTAAGAAGAAACAGATGTGGGGAATAGTATCTTGTGGTACCAGCTGGTGTTGAAAAGAAATGGAAGTAGGGAACTAGTAGTAAAATGGGGGAGTAGGAAAAGAATTGGGGGGTTAACTGGGTTGCAAAAGAGTCAGAGGGTGTTCCGGATGTATAGTAAAAGAAATTTTCGAAAAAATAAGGTTTTTCAAGCTCAAAAATTATGTATTTATACAAATAATTTTTCTACCAATATAGATCTTATTTGATAGATCTCATCGAGATCTTTTAAACAGTACAAAAAAATTAAAAAATATTTTTTATTTTCATTATATTTAAACTAGTAAAACCTTTTTTTTTTCCTAAAATTAATTTTACGACGCATTCGAAACGATATCTCAGAGGCTAAGTTAAAGGGGTACAAGTGTCATATGTTGAAGGGTGGGACAGGGAGTCGGACAAGCACGAGTCGTACAAAGGATCCTATTTGGTGAAATATGCAATAATGAAGTTCTGCAATAATTCACAACCAAAAAGCAACTCCACTCTTTTCATAGACAACTTTGCTTTTGGCCCACGGTTTTCCTGAAACTTTTTTGCATTTGGCCTTTTCATCTTTCAATATGGACGGTCAGATTGTATTACTCTAAATCCACTTTAGAGTACAACCTTTTGATATGGACAGTCAGATCGATCTAAATACTACGTACCGACGAACATCTTTAGTTCTCAACTGTACAGCAGAAATCTCTGACTTAAACGGTCCAGATTGGTCCAGATTTGTTCGGCTAATTTTAAAGTGTGAAATAACTAAAATATCCCTTGGCAGCCGAACAGATCTCAACTGTCCGAGACTTCATTGGACGGCCGAGATTGGTGCAAGGCACCATGTGGTCCCGTGCCCACCCGGCACTGAAAAATTTCTCGTCTCCCGACAACTAAAGAGAGCTCAGAGCACTGGCCAAGTGAAAAAGAAGATCAGTATTTGCTATATATCAACCACTTCACAGGCACGAAAATATGGCCGACTCTTCACAACCATCTTCCCCTTGAAGAAGCTGGATACAGCAGTGACGAATCAAGTGTAAGAAGATTCTGAAGAATTAAGAAGACGACGACCTATCAGAATCAGAAGTCAACGATTGGTTTAGACCAATCCCAGAGAATCCTATCATGCCTCTTCAGGTACATAATTGGCCAGGAAGAGAAGGAGCCATTCGGCTGGGCTCTTTCGATTTCGAAGCTGTCGAAAACATGGCATTCACATGTGATGAATGTGGTATTCATGAAGACAGTTCGGTCCCAACCATATGGTGTGAGTTTCCTCAACGCAATAAGGATAAGCTCACTTACCATAAAGAGTGCTTCATCACCATTCTGAGAAAAGCAACCAAAGGCAAAAACGTTGCCAGATTGGTTGAAGATGAATTTCTTGCAACAAAGCTTAAGAACATCAAAGCCGGCGATAAAGAAGATACGAAGGTCACTACAGACACAGTGTCCAAACCAATGATAGAACAGCTTAGCGAAGCTGAACCAGTGATTCAACAGCTTAGTGATACTAAAGCTGAAAATCAGTCCCTAAAGCAATTGGGATTCAGTCTTGAAGACCTTGGTGCATCAGACGAAAGTGCCATGAAAGGTAATGTCCTAGCCAATCAAGTCATCTGTGCTGTGCAGGTGTGCGGCATCTAATCTGTCCGTTCGGTGATTCAATGGTCCAGATTTCATCTCGTCAATGAACCATCGGATGTTACACTGTGCCAAAATGAGATCTAGACTGTTGGATCGCCGAACGGACGGTTCGAATGCTGCACAACACCATCTCCCGTTCAATTTTATGGTACATCAATGATAAATAGATCAACTTTCATAAATCACAAATTTTGAGAACCAAATCAATCTGTGAAACTCTTAGAACGGATCCAGTCTGATACTGGTTTCGAACTACGACTCAATTCAAGTTAAATTTTCTACTTACAACCAATCGCGTGAAAATTGTGAAAAAATCAGGAACAAATTACTCCTTTTAACAAATTAACAGACTCAGTATAAGTCTATTAATAAGCTATTTTAATTCACAATTTTCACGCACTTTAAATGGTTTGTTAGTAGACACAAATGGCTTATATAGACATAGATGCACATACCCGGACAAAGATTTGTCCGGAACTGTCTGTGTCCAAACACAGATGGGTTCGACACGGTAAACATGGGGCCCGCATACATCGCACGATTCCGGAAACATCGATCTATGTCTGGATCTGTGTATGATATCTGTGGCATAGCATTTTTATTTGCCCACTTCCCCTACAACAGTACTCCAGCTAGAAGATGTAAGATCTGGGAACTAAACTTCTTGTTCACAGGGTCTGTGAATTTGATAACGGTAATAGTACAAATTCATGGGGTGATGCGAAATTTGTTTTTGTTTTTTTTTATTTATATATCAGCAGAAATGCTTCGAAAGGCTACAAAGAAGAAGAAAAATCATTACACAAAGCAGAAACAAGAAGAGGAGCCGGAGGATGAACCCTCCAATCCAGACGAAGACGCCCCTTCTTCAAGGCCAGAGATGAAGCCACAAGGTGAGCCAACTGAGATTGCCTGATCTTCTAACCCAACTGAACGAAAGCTCAATAACCTTGGGTAAATTCTCTAATATCCAGGATCAGAGCACTAACTTTGCATGGGGAAATAAATTTGGAGACACTTGAGAAATAGCTAGCTTGTTGTCAGATTCAATTGAAAAGATTTTATAGGGTATTTAACAAATTAACAAACAATGCTCCTAAAAATGGCTAGGCTCTAGTCAAGCGAAAAAAGGGACGCCTAGGCGCTGACTACCACATCAACTAGCATTTTAGTTGAACAAGTTTACAGAAGATAACTTCACTCCCCTGAAAGGTAAAAACATACAGCTATCCACATCTGGCTCTGTTTTTGCGAAAAAACACCGGGATTCTCTCACAACTGGATATCCATATCTGGGGGATTTCTATATCCCCTTCTATATGTTGCTTATAACAAACAGGCCGTAAGGGACCAATTATGCCAGCTAGGGTTGCCCAGAATACGGTTTAGGGCGAAATGAAACCGAACAGCTCGCTGCAGTTCGTCATTTTCTTCATCCGCATCCGTCCGTTATTGTGGTCTGGTTAGGTTGGTTCGATTGCGGTTGGGTGGTTTGGGCGGTGATCCCAACTTGTTCCAACAAAATTCATATATTAGAATCCATATCCATGCCAACTCCAAGTCCAAAAATAATAAAGAAAAAAATGTAGCTCTAGGCAAAAACGCTCTCTCAGCAGAGAAAAATTGTTTTCCCTCTCATTCCAAATCAATAGAAAAATCATTCTTCGCAAAAAAATTCTTTGAAGTTTAGTTTAGAGTGACTCCGGGCGATTTTGGAATTAAAAAGAACATTGAGGTTGCATTTTGATAGATCCTTAAACTACTTCCATTTATATGACAGATGATTAAACTATAAAATTGCGTAATTTTTTGGTATTATAATCATGGTTTGATAGATCCTTAAACTACTTCTGTTTATATGAAGAATGATTAAACTATAAAAATGCGTAAATTTTTTGGTATTATAATCATGGTTAATTTAGTACTGTACTATTTTAAGTGGTAAGCGACACCTCAGATTTCAACGATTTGGGTTAATTAGGTTGACCTGCCTGCTTTGCAACCCTAACGCCAGCTTTGGTACTCAGCATGGGTATATCTCAAAGAAGGCCCACCAGCTTGCTCAATCGTTACCCCAAAGGTGGCTTTAGTCCTGGACGAAGACATTGCTTAGGGGGTTACGCATGTGAGTGTTGAGGACGTACGTTTTAATGAAAAAACACCTCAAGACAGATAGGTACCGCCACTGTAAAATTCCAAAAGAACAAGAGGCGGCAATGTGTTTAAATCTCAGTAAGTTGGTAAAAGAACTAGCTAGTACGTGAATATACTACTGCATTTGATGATTGTTTGGCTACAAGTCCACCTCTATTTTGTACGGAGGTCATATCAATCCTAAACGATTATATGGTCATATCTTTCCGTGCATGTACTATTTATGGTATGCAAGTATTTTCTCTGTATTTTTTTAATGATTTCGTAGGAATAATATTCTTACCGTTTGTTGTCTTAATGTGATTACTTTAGATATGAGCATCACAGAAAAGAAGCGTTTGACTTGCTTTTACTATTACGGTGGAGAAAGGAGGGTTCTCTCGAATGGTACCTTTGATTATGTTGGGGGTGTTTCTGGAGCTATGTTGATTGAAGACGACGTGTCAAACGAGGAGTTGCTTTCAAAAATCAGTTCTTGCCTAAATATATCGTTGCATAACAATTTAATCTTTCACAACACAAAGAGGGACAAAACAAAGTACCTATGCGTGAGAGACGACAATGGAGTAAAAATGCTGTTTTACTTAAATGAAGACGAAGTTGATGTGTTTGTTGACGAAGACCCTATCCATACTAGTACCAGGTATGTTTAATTTGTGTCACAATTGTTGAATTAATGGAAGTTTTAGTTCGGCTGCGCTCGTTGTTGGCTAAAATTATTGTAATGCCGAATTGAACATTGTGGAAAGCAATGAAACTCCTAGAGGTAATACTATACCCACTAGCTACCCTCTGTGTGGTAATACAATAGCTTTTTCACCTTCGCTTCGGCTACAATGTGTGTGTGTGTGTGAGAGAGAGAGAGAGAGAGAGAGAGAGAGAGAGAGATTAGGGCTCAATTCAAGTCATTTGGGGAAAGTGGTTTGCTCTTCAATTTGAAAGGTCAAATGGACTCTTCACAGCCTTCAGATTCCATGCTTTTGACACTGTTTTAGTTGACTTCATCACAGTGATGTTTGGAAACTTCGGTCCACTGTGTTCAATTTTCTTATCTAGTTTACCATAAGCATTACTATTTATGTTAGGGAAATATTGTCACAGACATTCTTTTTACGATTTTGTAGAAATATTATTCTCACCGTCTCTCATCTTAATGTTTGTGGCATGTCAAATAATACTACTATGAGCAACACAGAAAAGAAGCGTTTGACTGGCTTTTGTTATTCGGATGGAACAAGGACGGTACTCCCTGGTGGTACCATTAAATACAATGGGGGTGTTTCTAAAGCTGTGCGGATTGAAGACGACATGTCCTACAATGAGCTGCTTTCAAAAATCCGTTCTTGTCTACAAATACGGAAGTCTTACGAGTCAGTCTATTACAACTCCAGGAGGGACGAGACGAAATTCTTACACTTGGAAGACGATGATGGAGCTGAAATGTTGTTTCACTTAAATGAAGAGGAAGTTGATGTATTTGTATATTGATGTACTTGTTAAAGAATACCCTACGAAGGTTCGGAAGGTATGTTTAATCTGTGTTACAATGGTTGGAATCGGAAGTCCAGTTCGTCCTTTCTTTCGTGTATGTCATGGTCAATCTCTTATTAGTAAATTAACAGCCGTGCTACACATACAGCAATCTATGCACAGATTTTTTTGTGGGGTCCACCACGGGTCCCACACAAATCATCCGAGCCGTTCATTAAATGTAAAACATGTCATTTTGAGGGTCCCCACAAAAAATAAGCTTAATTTGATACATATAGGTGCTTCATCCAACCATCTAATTTTTCATTCAGATTTCCAGATAATGAAAAGTTATATGGTTGGATTGAGCATCTATAGGTATCGGATTGAGCTTATTTTTTATGGGGACCCTTGAAAAAATATTTTACATTTAATGAATGGCTCGGATGATTTGTGTGGGACCCGTGGTGGGCCCCACAAAAAAATATGTACGCAATCTGTGCACAGATTGCTGTGTGTAGACTTTCTGGTAAATTAATAATGACGAACCTTATTTAGTAAAAAAAAAACAGGGTACAACTTGACTAATAATAAGATACTAATAATTAGATGTTGGAATTGATCAAAGTCTAGTTCAGGTTCGCCCGGCCTTTGTTTGCTGACATTATTGTAACATCGTTCAATCATTGTTGGGATAGCTCAATTCTGCATGAATCCAACGTTTATTTCAATGGTTAATACGAAAATATATAAAATTTAAAATTTAAAACTTGAAAAAATCTTAGATTAGCAGTGAGTGAAAAAATCTAGATTAACTAAGTTTGAGTATCTTAGATTAGCAATGAGTGAAAAAATCTAACAAGATCAATTGGTAGTCACCAGATAGACATAAAGGTAAGGGGTGCTGATCAAGCCAAACAAGTCAAACCAGTATTGATCAAGCTTGGCTCAAGTCCTTATTACAGGTGTTCAAATTCAGATCTCGAGCTTGAGAAGTTTTGAAGACTAATTGTTCAAACTCGACTCAAATTTGAAGTTTTGTGATTGTGATTAGCTTAGCTTGGCTTATGAAATATGCAAGTCAATCTCGAGCTCTTAAGTCTGAGCTTAAACTTGCAAGTTTGCAACGCTCCAAAATGACAAAAGTTGAGGGAAAAATAGCTATACACGTACACAAAAATAGCGAATGTTCAGCCTTCCGCTCTAACTTCTCAAACACTAGAAAAATAATTTTTCGTCTTCCACACGCTTAATTCGTTATACATGTATTCTATGAGAAATGAAAAGAACTTGACCCAATAATTGTTGTAATGCAATGCCCTACCAAGGAAGGCTCAAACCACATCTCAAAGCAACTCCGATTCCGTTCCGCTTTCTTTTTAAACCTTGTTTTTTAAAAAGAAGGTAATTTCAAGCTCAAATATAATGAAAATGAAAAATATATTTTTAATTTTTTTCCACCGTTTAAAAGATCTCAATGAGATCTATCAAACAAAATTCATATTGTAGAAAAATTATTTACGTACACACATAATTTTTAAGCTTGAAATTACCTTCATTTTCTAAAAGTTCCTTTTCGAATAAAGCGGAAAGGCACCTCCATTACTCTCATCATAAACAACTTTGCTTTTGGCCCATGGTTTTTCCGAAACATTTTTGCTTTTGGCCTTTTCATCTTTTAATATGGACGGCCAGATCTTCTTATTACTTTAAATCCACTTTAGGGTACACCTTTTTAATATGGACAGTCAGATATAATGATTTCATCTTTTAATACCGGGTAAATTTTACTAACCTCCCCTGAGGTTTCTAACAAAAGCAGAAACCTTCCCTGTGGTTTCTAAAATTGCACTGCACTCCCTTTCTTTCGAAACTATTCTCTAAATTCCCCCCTCTTGTTATCTTGGACAGGATGGCGTTAACTCTAGCTATTAAATGACCAAAATGTCCTTCCAAAGAAAGCATAAACTATGAGAAAGTTTTCAGTGTCCTTACATTTTCGGAATTGCACCTTCATTTATTATCACAGCCACGTCTATGGCAATACCCACCTGATATCAACACTAAGCTCCACCATCCTCACCAACCTTGCCGCCTCGCCTCACCTCTCTCTTTCTCTCACAAATTTTCGGTCTTCAAATTTCCTTACTCGCCAAGTGGAGTGGAATACAATTGATGCATTCCTTATACTCTCATGCACATGGGCAGAGTTCGATTCACGTAAACACCCACCTTCCTCCCCAAGTCCACTAGGATATAGTAGATTAGGTTTAACGAATGACAAAAAAATTCCCTTACTCAGAAATAAAAATAGCCAATTTTGATTTTTTGGTGTCCAATTAAACAGGCTACGAGAAGCTTGAAATATAATACCTTAATCGAAATAAAAATAACTGGTTTTGAATTTTTGGTGTTCAATTAAAACCTTTTTTATGTTCCAAAAAAATGAAACCTTGATCGAAATAGAAATCAATGGATGTGTTTGTATGAGAGAGAGAGAGAGAGAGTGTGTGTGTGTGTGTGTTCATGAGATTGTATTCATAAAAATTATCAATTTACTTTCACGATTTTGGTGCATGTCGGGTTTGAATTAGTTTGCATCTATTGACGCGCAATTAAGGTTTTTGGTTCTAGTATATATGGATGAAAGGGTTGTGGAGCATGATGCTCTTTTTCTTCTTGTGAATGTGACTTGTATTTTTAGTAGTTTTTTTTTTGTTTGGAATGCGTACAGGGGGAGTATGCATGTGTTTTTACTCTTGCAATGTAAATCAGTGAAACAAACATGGGAAATCCACTTTGATGAATGCACTTGACCCCAAATTTTAATTTGTCTTTTTAGAAACTTTACCAATCAAAAGCAATAATTGTGCATAGGTTTTGAAATGTGTTTCGTATTGATTGTTCTTGTGACATTGATACAAATATGGTTGAACCTTTTTTCTTTTAACTTTAAGCGTTCGGATCAACTTACGCAAACTTCAACTAATTCTAGGAGTTCAATCCTACCACCCATTTGCCGGACCATCTTATATTGCTCTGTTTCTCATCTTTTTCATTTATTATTTTTCTTTTTTAATTTATTGTACTTAATTAGTATCATTTAAAATAGATGTGCATATTTTCTAGAAATTTATTATCAAATGGGCATAAATGGAGCAAAAGCAGATGGGTTCATGGAGGAGCTAGTGTGGGTGATAAGTAGATAGAGTAATGATAGGTGGTCCAGGTGAGGTTTGAGAGAGATAAGGGATACGTGTAACGGAAGGGAGGGGTGGTTTGGTTGTGGACGTTTGACTTGGTTGAGGGTAGTTTAGATATAGTAGTAAGTAAAAATATGATGACATCACTAATTTCTGTTTGGTTTCCAACGGAAAAATAACAGAAGGGTGTAGTCAAAGAATAGTTTCAAAAGCAAGGGAGTGCAGTACAATTTCAGAAACCACAGGGAGGTTCCTGCATTTGTCAGTGAAATTTACCCTTTAATACCGTAGAACATCTTCGGTTCTCAACTGTACAGCAGAAATTTCCAACAATTAGAGAGAGCTCAGCACTGGCCAAGTGACTTTGGGAGAAGAGTATTTGCTATCAACCACTTCACGCCACGGGCACGAAAACATGGCTGACTCTTCACAACCAGGTACGACCTAGCCAATCAAGTCATTCGTGCGTGTGTGCGGCATCCATACTGTCCGTTCAGCGATCCAATGGTCCAGATTTTATCTCGACAATGAAAAGATCGGATATTACACGACGCCGAGATAAGATCTAGATCATTGGATTGTCAAACGGACGGTTCGAATGTTGCACAAAACCATCTCCCGTTCAATTTTATGGTACATCAATGATAAATAAATCAACATTCATAAATTACATACTTTGAGAACCAAATCAATCTGTGAAACTCTTAGAACAGATCCAGTCCAAACCATCGGATTACAATCTGATACTGGTTTCGAACTACGACTCAATTCAAGTTAAATTTTCTACTTACAACCATTCGAGTGAAAATTGTGAAAAAATCAGGAACAAAGTACAACTTTTAACAAATCAACAGACTATAGTATGAGTCTATTAATAAGCTATTTTAATTCACAATTTTCACGCGCTTTAAATGTTTTGTAAGTAAACACAAATGGCTTATATAGACATAGACGCACATACTGGACAAAGATTTATCCGGAATTGTCTGTCCGAACACAGATGGGTTCGACACGGTAAACATAGGGCCCACATACATCGCATGATTCCGGACACATCGATCTATGTCTGGATCTGTGTATGATATCTGTGGCGTAGCATTTTTGTTTGCCTACTTCCCCTACAACAGTACTCCAGCTAGAAGATGTTAGATCTGGGAACTAAACTTCTTGTTCACAGGGTCTGTGAATTCGATAATGGTAATACAAGTACAGAATTTTTGTAACAAATTCAAGGGGTGGTGCGAAATTGGTTTTTTTTTAATTTTTTTTTTATCAGCAGAAATGCCTCGAAAGGCTACAAAGAAGAAGAAAAATCATTACACAAAGCAGAAACAAGAGGAGCCGGAGGATGGACCCTCCAATCCAGAGGAAGACGCCCCTTCTTCAAGGCCAGAGATGAAACCACAAGGTGAGCCAACTGAGATTGCCTGATCTTCTAACCCAACTGGACGAAAGCTCATTACCTTGGGCAAACTCTCTAATATCCCGGATCAGAGCACTTTATTTGTCGACTTCCGAATATTTAAAGCTGTGGCCATCCTTGAAGGAAAAAATTGGTCAACTCAATTCTGCTATTGACAAAACTTGGCCATTCAAAAATTGGCCAACTTTCTGGCCATTTAAAGTGTGTGAATTCTTAAGTTATAAAGAAATTCACGGGGCATGTGCGTTTGTCAATGGTAAAGATATTCACGCGGGTGTAAATATTTGTTAATTTATAGGGGATTTAACAAATTAACAAGCAATGGTCCTGAAAATAGTTAGGCGCTAGCTAGTTGGGCGGAAAAAGAAGTGCCTAGGTGCCGACTACCACATCAACTAGCGTTTTAATTGAACAAGTTTACAAAAGATAACTTTACTACCTGAAAGGTAAAAACAAACGGCGCCTATCCCTATCCAGCTCTGTTTTTGCAAATAAATGCCGGATTTCTCTCAACCGGATATCCATATCTGGGGGATTTCTATATCCCCGTTTATCTGCTGCTTATAACAAACAGGCTGTAAGGGAGCGAAACCGAACTGCTTGCCGCGGTTTGTCATTTTCTCCATCCGCACCTATAGGTTATTGTGGTCTGGTTAGGTCAGTTCGATTGCGGTTGGGTGTTTGGGCGGTGAACCCAACTTATTCTAACAAGATTCATATATTAGCTAGGATCCGTATTCATCCATGCCATATCTCGGGTGGGATAGCAGGCAGTTTGGTTTCAGTGATTTGGACAGTTAGGTTGACCTGTTGGGCACCCCTAACGCCAGCGTTGCTACTCAGAGCCGGCTTTGGACATACGCCAGTGATGCGGCCGTATCTGGCCCCCAAATTTTCACGAATTTTGTGGGCCTCTATATATTTTGTACCCTTAGGTATAGGTATACATCTATAATAGCTTAATTACTACTTTTGCTGCAAAAAATGCGAGAAGGGTGATGTTTAAGTAATATATTTTGGATTAAAGTATATAATGATTATTGAGTTTTGTGTTATCATTGTTTTTAAGTCTTCTAGTCTTTTTTTTTTTTTTGTGTGTATTATATAATGGGCCTCAAATATAAAGTTCGCATCCGGCCCCAAAAGACTCAGAGCCGGAACTGTTGCTACTCAGCATGGGTACAGCTCTAAGAAGAACCCAGGGAGGGACCAAAGGCCAAACAAGGCCCACCAGCGGTGCTATGGTGTTGTGCACCAGCCGCACAACACCATTCCCCGGTTCACAAGTCCGCCTCTATTTCAAAGGTCATATTCAATCCTAAACGATTATATGGTCATATCTTTCCATGCATGCATGTACTATGTATGTTATGAACATATTTTCTTTGAATTTTTTCCGTGAGTTTGTTGGAACAATATTCTCACCTTTTGTTATCTTAATGTTTATGCATATTAATTAGATATGAGCATCACAGAAAAGAAGCGTTTGACTTGTTTTTTTCATTACGGTGGAGAAAGGAGGGTTCTCCCGAATGGTGCCTTCCATTATGTCGGGGGTGTTTCTGAAGCTATGTTGATTGAAGACGACATGGCAAAAGGGGAGTTGCTTTCGAGAATCGGTTCTCGCCTAAAAATATCGTTGCATAACAAGTTAATCTTTCACAATACGAAGAGGGATAAGATAAAGTACCTACGCGTGAAAGACGACAATGGAGTAAAAATGATGTTTTACTTGAATGAAGACGAAGTTGATGTGTTTGTTGACGAAGACCCTTTCGATACTAATACCAGGTATATTTAATTTGTGTCAGAAATATTGTTGAATTAATGGAAGTTTAGTTCATCAAAGTGATTTCCCCTATAGTTTTTCCTCTTCATTGATTTTCTCGTTTCCCGTATAGTCAATTTTCTTGCCAATTATGCCTTTCTATCCATTGAAACATTAAGGTAGATTACTAATTTTCCATGTGATTCAAAGGCTAGAGGCATTATATTAGTTCATGTACTTGGCAGTCTAGATCTATAAAAGTTTGTAGTTTTTATGAAAAGTTAATTTTTCCTTTTTATCCCCTAAACTATATCCACATTTCTTCTACCTCATCCATAAACTATAAACAATAATTCTGTCCCCTTGACTTTCTGATTGCATTCTATTTCGTCCAATTTCTAGGTCAAATTTCATCCAATTTCGTATAATTTTGGACGAAATAGATTGCAATCAAAAAGTTGACCGGACAAATTAATTTGTGGTCTATATAGTTTAGTGACAAAGTAAACAAAATTTGGATAGTGTAGAGGATAAAAGCAAAATTAACTCTTTTATAAATTGGACAAGGGGTATACTGCTTTACACTGACCTCGTTTTCATGAGTGAGACCTGAAACCTTCTTCCTATTTATGTTTTAATTTTTTTTCCAGGTTGGTAGGATCGCCTCTAGGTTAACATACAACATTATTCATTATAGACTTGCACTTTACTTGCTCTCTCATCAGAATGACCGGCCCCCTCACCCTGAATGAATGGCACCCTAACCTTGAATGACTTGCTCCGGTCCCCTTTCGATGTACGACTTGCTCTCGTAATCAACATGACCGGCAACGTGAAATTGACTGGCACATTGAGTACCCTACATGACTTGCTCCCTTGTCCATGCACGGATAGGTTGATCAATGGCTGTTGAAGGATAACCAGCAACAGAGAGAATTTTTACAAGAAAAATTACGGGCAAAAACTTCTAGCTAGTAGTACTTATAGTAATTCCTAATTGCAGTAGTATTTGAGAAGAAAAGTATTGAAGGATTTGACATGTAGCTCAATATATGTGACGTAATTAATTAATTAATTTACATCCTTCATTTTTTTTAATGACATTTTTGGTAAAAGAACTAGTAAATAGTTGGTTATATATGATTGATTGGCTACAAATGCATCTCTATTTCGTAGGTCATATTTAATTCTAAACCATTGAATTTTCTTATTTCTAGTTTACCATATGCATTACTATTTATGGTATGTATAGACATATTATCTCCGACGTTATTTCTTTTTATCATTTTATAGAAATTATTCTCACCGTTTGTCATCTTAATGTTTGTGGCATGTTAATTAAATATGAGCAACACAGAGAAGAAGCGTTTGACTTGCATTTGTTATTGGGATGGAACAAGAACGGTACTCCCTAATGGTACCTTTAATTACTATAGGGGTGTTTCTGAAGCTGTGCTGATTGAAGACGACATCTCCTACACTGAGCTGCTTTCAAAAATTGAATCTTGTCTAGATATATCGATGGATGACAAGTTAGTCTTTTACAACTCCAAGAGGGACAAGACAAAATACCTACGCATGAAAGACGGGAATGGAGTTGAAATGTTGTTTCACATGAATTGTAGAGACTCGCAATTTTATTTTAATTTTGGAAATCGTTTAATGCATAAAAAAGGTCGTCTTATTAGTAAAGTTGTTCGTATGTTTGTGGGAGTGTACGGATGTACGTATCCGGTTGTGTTTTGGACTCTCGGAGGGTGGTGTAATGTTTGTTTTGATGTTGTAGTGTTGTTTGGAAGCATTGGTACCAAGTTGGGCTCATTCCGGGGTTCGTTGCAAAAAGTTCATTTTCTGCCTAGCTGGTACCGGTACTGGCTGTCGCCCAGTACCGGTAC
>JAOTQK010000020.1:755718-767647 GCA_025642025.1 Rhododendron ferrugineum
TCTGAAAAGTAAAATCAATTTCTAGGTTTTAGTTAATCTCTCAATCAAACCGACAAGGGGTGGCTACCTAAGAGCCAATTCAAATTATAACAACCCGAGTTTTTGGTCAGCACACATCACCATCTTTGTGGATTCGACTCCGGTCTTACCGGATATTGTGCTGCGTCGGTCTTCGCCCTACGCTTGGGCAACCCTTTATTTTTAGGACTAGGAAATCGTCAAGCATGAAACAATTTTCTTTTTTCTTCTAATCGCAAAAAAAAAAAAAAAGGAAAGAAAAAGTTTTATTCGGTGAATAAAGAAAAAGTTATTATGAAATGTTTTACTAATCTTGTTACGAAACATTTTTTTGTTTACAATCGCGTAAAAAAGAATACAACAAAATTGTAAAAATCAAGATAAACCCATTGGAAAAAAACCCCGAGGCAAAGTTATTTAATTAAGAGATGCTTTTTTGATTTTCATAATATTATCTACGGAGTATAATATATTTTGATTATCCAGTCAAGCAGAAATAATTAAGGTGGGAAAGAATTTAGATATTAGTTTATTTTAACAAAATAAAAAATATAAATTCTGAAATAGTCCTTCTAGTTTGCATTTTGTCTCAATTCTATCCCTCGGGGAGCGAAATGTCAATTTTGCCCATGAGTTCTGCTAGTTTTTTTAATCGGCAAAAGTAACATTTTATTAGGAGTTCAGCTAGTTCTAATAATACCGTTAGTGGGAAGGATCAAATTGAGACAAAATATAAATTATAGGGTTAAAAATGACACAATTAATACTAGAGGGACGAATCAAAATTTTGTGCAAACTAGAGGGACTATTTTTAAAATTAACTCATAATGTGAAAAGGAGTCTCACTTGACTTAAATTTTATGATAATACAGTAATTTTAATTCTATAAACATACAATAGTTTTGAGGCAAAAATTCAGTGAATTAAGGCTTACTTGTAAGTAAGTAATTATTCAGTCGTCTGGGGGTATTGCCACACAGTGCCTAACACCCTTCTTCATAACACATTTAGATGAGACCCTAAAAACACTCAATAATTTTGAGTCTTTTAAAGGTGACATACTAATAGAACTTCTAAAGTATTTTTTACAAATTAAAAAAAAAAAAAACAAGAATCCAATGGGGTCTCGAGCCGCACTGGTCCCCATGTAACTCCGCTGGTTTCTTATTCCTTCGTACCTATAAAGGTATGATAGATTTTTTAGAGGTTTCAACCTAAAACCAATTGAAAAGAGGTGAATAACCTCTTGATTAACCAAGCTTGATTAGCTTAGGTAAGCGATGTGAAACGAAGTCTAACACTCCTTCTCGAGTGACACTGGTAGAGACTCAACCACGGGAGGTAAAGCCAACAAAAACCTAGCTCTATAACCTTGTTAGATTTCTTAGAGAATTTCAATCTAAAATCAATTAATAATAGATGAAGTAACCTCTAGATTAATTAACCAAATTTAAGTGTTTTAGATGAGCGGTGAGTGAAAAAAAATCTCACATGGTCAATTGGTAGTCACTCACTAGATAGACATAAAGGTAGGGGGTACTAATCAAGCCAAACAAGCCTAAAAGTGCCCTATCTTGATTAGGCTTGGCTCAAGCCTTTATTACATGTTTTCAAGTTCGGATCGAGCTTGAGAAGTTTTGAAGACAAACTCGACTCAAATTTAAAGTTTTGTGATTGTGACAAGCTCGGCTTGGCTCGTGAAATATGCAACTCAAATCTTGAGCTTTCAAACTTGAACTTAAGCTCATGAAGTTAAGCCTGAGCTTAAACTTGCGATGCTCCAAAATGACAAAAAGTTCGGAAAAATAGCTATACACCTACAAAAAAAAAATGGCGAATGTTCAGACTTTCTCTGTAACTTCTCAACACAAGAAAAGTAAATTTTCGTCTTCCACACACTTAATTCACTATACATGTATTCGATGAGAAGTGGAAAGAACTTGAGCCAATAATTGTTGCAATGCAAGGCCATGAACAACAATATATAATTGTTGTAATAACAAATTAACAATACTCTCCACCCTTTCATCTCCTAGTGCGATTCGAACGACAGCAATCTGCCGCCGCTGTCTTGGGGGAGGTGCCCTCCCTCCCTCCTCCCCCGGCCCATTTCCTCCCCCATCCCCCTCTATTCTCTCTCCTAACCTCTCCTCCACCAGATCGATTTCTTCTTTACCCCTCTTTCAATTTTTGAAGTGTTGCCGCCCTCCCCGGCAAGGGAGGGTGAGACGTTTCTTGGTCTCCTACCAGTGGTTCCTTGGCTCCTCCGGTTGCCTAGCGGCGTTGGGCGGCGGTTTGGTGGTTCGATTTGGATCCAGTTTGGTTGGGAGGTTGGTGGTGGTGGTGCGGTGATGAGGTGGTGTTCTGTAGCTTGTTTTCTAATTTTGTTTTTGCAGGTTTTAACATTTTTTCAGAAAAATGATCGGTGAGAAGGTGGTGTTGATCTGTGGTGGTTTCAATTCGGTGGTGGTGAGGTGGTTGTGGCCCCTATGGTGGGGATGCTCAGGTCGTTTTGTGTGCTGAAGTCCGGTCGGCGGCCAATCCGAGCTCTCATTCGGATGCGGGGCCATCAGTTCGTCATTTTAGGTTGTGCTGAAGACCGTGTTTGTTGGGGTTTGTTTGGGGTTGCTAATGGTGGTGGTGGTGGTTTGTTGCCCACTACCTTTCCTTCTTTGTTGTTCATTGCCGTAGGCAAGATCCTGTCGCCGGTCTCTATATCTAAGAGAGGCCGGTTCGGCTTAACAGCGAGGCGGGGCGCCGGTGATTTGTACGGCAGTGGGTGGTGAAGTTGTTAGGGTTTTGTGGGTTGGTTTGGGTGGGTCGTTCCAAGGCTTTGGGTTTTCTCTTTGGGCTTTTAGTTGTAAATTTGGGTGTGGGTTTGGGCTTATTTGCTTTGTATGTTTTGGATCCTTGTAGACCCTTGGGTGATTTGGGCTTTGCTCTTGAGATGTTTCATCTAACTTTTTGTTACATTCCCTTTCTCCTATCCCCGTTTTTTAATAAATTTCATTTTGCCGATTTAAAAAAACAAGGAAATGCCATGAATAGTTCCGTGGAAGATTTTTTCAGGTATGATGAAGCCATTGATTTTTATAGGGATTGAATTTATTAACCGACGATAAATAGTGATTGAGCTTAGCTTGTACTTAATTTGAACGAACCAAAAGTCAAGTCAAGCCCGAACCTGCTATTTGGTTTGTTTAGCAATCATACAAACGAACGCTCAAACCAAATCTCAAAAAGCAACTCCACTCTCTTCATAAACAACTTTGCTTTTGGCCCATGATTTTCCCGAAACTTTTTTGCTTTTGGCCTTTTCATCTTTTAATATTGACGGTCAGATCTTATTACTTTAAATCCACTTTAGAGTACAACCTTTTAATATGGACAGTCAGATCTTAGTGATCTCATCTTTTAATACCTTAGAACATCTTCAGAGTTCTCAACTGTACAGCAGAAATCTCCGACAACTAGAGAGAGCTCAACACTGGCCAAGTGACTTCGGAAGAAGAGTATTTGCTATCAACCACTTCACAGGCACCAAAATATGGCCGACTCTTCACAACCAGGTAACGGCCTAGCCAATCTAGTCATCCGTACCAATTTTACAAATTATTATTGATTGGATTGGCTCAGTTTTATAGTACATCAATGATAAATAGATCGATTTTCATAAATTACAAACTTTGAGAACCAAATCTACATGTGAAACTCGTGGAACGGAACCGGTCCAAACCATTGGATTACGATCCGGTATTGGTTTCAACCTATGACTCATTTGAAGTTAAATTTTCTACTTACAACCATTTAAAGCGCGTGAAAATTGTGAAAAAAGAAGAAGAACAAATTAAAACTATTTGGACTCCTACTTTTAACAAATTAACCGACTTAGTAGGAGTTGATCTATTTTAATAAGCTATTGTAATTCACAATTTTCACGCGCTTTAAATGGTTTGTAAGTAAACACAAATGGCTTATATAGATATAGACATCTGTGCACATATCCGTGTCCTAAACCGTCTGTGTTCGAACACAAATGGATTTCACACGGTAAACATGAGGCCCACATACATCGCACAATTCTGGACACATCTACGTCTGGATCTACAATATCTGTGGCATAGCATTTTTGTTTGCCTACTTCCCCTACAACAGTACTCCAGCTAGATCTGGGAACTATACTTCTTGTTCACTGGGTCTGTGAATTTGATAATGGTAGTAATACATTTACAGAATTTGTAACAAATTCATGGGGTGGTGCGAAATTGTTTTTTTTTTTTTTTTTAAATATATTTTATTAGCAGAAATGCCTCGAAAGGCTACAATGAAGAAAAATCATTACACAAAGCAGAAACAAGAGGAGCCGGAGAATGAACCCTCCAATATTACCGAGGAAGACGCCCCTTCAAGGCCAGAGATGAAGCTACAAGGTGAGCCAACTGAGATTTGCCTCATCTTCTAACCCAACTGAACGAAAGCTCATTTATCTTGGGCAAATTCTCTAATATCCAGGATCAGAGCACTAACTTTCCATGGGGGAACAAATTTGGAGACACTTGAGAAATAGCTAGCTTGTTGTCAGATTCAATTGAAAAGAATTTAATCAGGCCGTAAGGGATTCTCTCCACTGGATATCCATATCTGGGGGATTTCTATATCCCCTTCCATATGCTGCTTATAACAAAGGGACCAATTACGCCAGCGTACGGTTTTGGGCGAAATGAAACCGAGCAGCTTACTGCGGTTCGTCATTTTCTTCCTCCGCATCCGTCCGTTATTGTGGTCTGGTTAGGTCGGTTCGATTGCGGTTGGGTGGTTTGGGCGGTGATCCCAACTTGTTCTAACAAAATTCATATATTAGAATCCATATCCATGCCAACTCCAAATCCAAAAATAATAGAGAAAAAAATGTAGCTCTACGCAAAAACGCTCACTCAGCAGAGAAAAATTGTTCTCCCTATCAGCCCAATTCAATAAAAAAATCATTCTTCTCAAAAAAATTCTTTGAAGTTTAGTTTAGAGCGACTCCAAATGGTTTTCGGGATTGAAAAGAACATCGATCGAGTTGCATTTAGATAAATATTTAAACTACTTCTGTTTATATGACGGATGATTAAATTATGAAAATGCATAATTTTTTTGGCATTTTGAAGTACTGTATTATTTAAAGTGGAGAAAGCATGTAAATATTTTTCGGTGCCACCTCCGGTTTCAGCAATTTGGGCAATTAGATTGACCTGCTGGGCACCCCTAACGCTAGCGTTGCTGCTCAACATGGGTACAGCTCTAAGAAGAACCCAGGGAGGGAACAAAGGCCCAACGAACTAAACAAGGCCCACCAGCAGGTTGCTCACTCATTACCCCAACTTAAAGGGGCCTTAGTCCAACCTGGACAAGACATTGCTTATAACGCATGTGAGTGTTGAGGACGTACGTTTTATGAAAAAAACACCTCAGCGCCTAGGGGAGTACTCAAGATAGATAGGTACCCGCCACCGTAAAATTCCAAAAGAACAAGAGGCGCACGGAGATGTAAAATTAATAGCCGCGAAATATGTTTAAATGTCACTACAATAGAAGTAAGCTAGCCAGAGACCGAGGTTTTTGGTAAAGGAACTACTACTAGCTAGTAAATATCTGATATTTGATGATTGCTTGGCTACAAGTCAATTAACCTCTATTTCGGAGGTCATATTCAATCCTGGTCATATATATCTTTCCATGCATGTACTATTTATGGTATGCACATATTTTCTCTGAATGTTTTTCGTGATTTTGTAGGAATACCATTCTCTCCTTTTGTTATGATCTTAATGTTTATGCATATTAATTAGATATGAGCATCACACAAAAGAAGAGTTTGACTTGCTTTTACTATTACGGTGGAGAAAGGAGGGTACTCTCGAATGGTACCTTCAATTATGTTGGGGGCGTTTCTGGAGCTACGTTGATTGAAGACGACATGTCAAAAGAGGAGTTGCTTTCAAAAATCAGTTCTTGCCTAAATATATCGTTGGATAAGTACAAGTTAATCTTTCACAACACGAAGAGGGACAAGACAAAGTACCTATGCGTGAGAAGCGACAATGGAGTAAAAATGCTGTTTCACTTGAATGAAGACGAAGTTGATGTGTTTGTTGACAGAGACCCTATCCCTATAAGTATCAGGTATGTTTAATTTTGTCACAATTGTTGAATTAATGGAAGTTTTAGTTCGGCTGCGCTCGATGTTGGCTAAAATTATTGTAATTGTTGAAATGATAAACTTGAGCAGCATTGAGGAATACGCGGATTTAGTGTTGGAGCAACTACATGAAGATTTCTGAAGACTTTGGAAGTTTCGTGATATATTTTGAGATTTGCAATAAATGACAGATTATCTCATTCTTATTTTTTCTTATGGTTCTACCTATATATAAACTTGTAATCTAATTGTAAAAGTATAAGTGGGGTAGAAGAGAATCAGAGAGAGAGAAATAGAAATTTCCTCCTTGTATTTCAAATTGAGTGAGTTCAATATATTGTGAGTGTGTTTATGTAATTCTCTTATAAGTTTAATACATTATAAGTGCGTGATCAATACTCCTCCAGCCAACAAGTGATATCAGAGCCTAAGCTCTTTCAAAAAAATTCTCTCTCAAAAACATACCTTCGGCCTGCTATTTTCCAAAAGAAATTTAGCTCCCTCAAAATCTGATTTTTGAGTTCATACTCAAGATCATCTCAGCCACACGAGTCGATCACCTTCGAGTCTGGCAACGAAAAAAACGAATAGCCTTTGTTCTGTTGAAACCCAGCAATAACGAATCCATAATTCGTTCACCCGGCGCCACACAGATACTGCAAGCCACCGTGAACAATCGAACCCAGACGAGCAAAACGACGCGTTCCCATCAAATCTCGCTTCACAGATAGGGCGGGAAGAACAAGAAGCAAAAAGTAATTTTCCTTCTTGTGTGAAAGCAAATCAAAATCACCTCCTGTTCTCGGAAAAATCCAAGAGGTGGTCTGATCCCATTTACTACCCCACGAGACAATTTGCTAATTCCCATAAACAGCTGGTCCACAAAGAGCATTCAAATGTGGCCTAATCAGTGAAGTTGCAGAAAGAGGAGATAATCCAGTGCAGCTGGAACACAACTCCAACTGCCCTAACTACACTTTAGGTCGCTGTTGTTTCTGTTATTTTCAAATCGGAAGTTTGAGAAATTTCAGATTGGTCCCTGAAGTTTGAAAGATTACAGTTCAATCCTCGCCAGACGTATTTCCATCATTTTTCCAATTTCAATGGCTAACAGAACATCCCAAGCCGTCATTTCAAAGCTCACCAAGGACAATTACGATAATTGGTCCATCCAAATGAGAGCATTGCTTGGTGCACAATCGTTCAGCAATTGCTCTCGCAAAGAATCCAGTTTTTCATGAACGAAGCAAACACATTGATACGAGGTACAATATCATTTTATCAGAGAGCATGTCAAGAACAAAGAAGTGGAGCTGGTCTCTTGCAAGACACAAGATCAAGCTGCTGATATTTTCACGAAGTCGCTCAAGTATGAAGCTTTCATCAAAATGAAGACAATGCTTGGAATGAAGAATCTCTACAACTCAAGTTTAAGGGGGGATGTTGAAAGGATAAACTTGAGTAGCCCTTGAGAAACACATGGGTGAACTGTTCAATATAAGGCTTGAAGATTTATGAAGACTTTGGAAGTTCTGTGATAATATTTTGAGATTTGCAATAAATGAGAGATTATCTCATTCTTGTTTTTCTTATGGTTCTACCAATATATAGACTTGTAATCTGATTGTAAAAGTATGAGTGGAGTAGAAGAGAATCAGAGAGATAGAGAGAGAAATTGAAATTTCCTCCTTGTATTTCAGATTGAGTGAGTTTAATATATTGTGAGTGTGTTTGTGCGATTCTCTTATGAGTTTCATACATTATAAGTGTGTGATCAATACTCCTCCACCCAACAGTAATGTTGTTGAATCATTGTGGACAGGGAATCGAATATTGTGGAAAGCAATGAAACTCCGAGAGGTAATACTATATCCACTAGCTATTCTCTGTGTGGTAATAGTAGTAATACAATAGCTTTTAGAGAGAGAGAGAGAGAGAGAGAGAGCGCTCAATTCAAGTCATTTGGGGAAAGTGGTTTGCCCTTCAATTTGAAAGGTCAATTGAACTCTTCACAGCCTTCTGATTCCATGCTTTTGACAATGTTTTAGATGAGTTCATCACAGTGATGTATGGAAACTTCAGTCCACTGTGTGCAATTTCTTACTATCTAGTTTACTATAATCATTACTATTTATGGTATGGAAATATTGTCTCCCACATTCTTTTTATGATTTTGTAGAAATATTATTCTCACCATTTGTTATCTTTAATGTTTGTGGCATGTTGATTAAATATGAGCAACACAAAAAAGAAGCATTTGACTTGCTTTTATTATGGGAATCGAACAAGGACGGTACTCCTTGATGGTACCTTTAATTACCGTGGGGGTATTTCTGAAGCTATGCTGATTGAAGACGACATATCGTACCAGGAGCTGCTTAAAACAATTTGTAATTGTCTAAATATATCGACGTCCTACAAGTCAATCTTTTACAACTCCAAGAGGGACAACACAAAATACCTACACACAAAAGACAGAAATGGAGTTCAAATGTTGTTTCACTTGAATGAAGAGGAAGTTGATGTATTTGTTGAAAATGTTTAATTTTTGTCACAATGGTTGGGATCTAAAGTCTAGTTCGCCCTTTGTTTGCTATCATTAATGTAATGTCTTTGAATCAGTGTTGGGACAATCCGATTCTGCATGAATTAATCCTACGTTTATTTCATTGGTGAATACTTTCATTTCGTGTATGTCATGGTCAATCTCGTAGTAAATTAAAGATGAACCTTGTTTATTTGGTTAACAAAAAAAACAGGCTAGGGGACAACTTGACTAATAATATAAGATACTAATTAGATGTTGGAATTGATCAAAGTCTAGTTCAGGTTCGCCCGGCCTTTGTTTCCTAACACTATTGTAACGTCGTTCATTCATTGTTGGGACACCTCGATTCTGCATGAATCCATCGCTTATTTCAACGGTTTATACAAGTACTTTTTATCGAATTGCATTCCATTAGTTAATTTTTACAGTGGTTATCACAAACTCGACTAGACGGTGTCAGACTGCAACTATTGCCCGCTGTTCCAATCGGATCGTAGGCCAAGAAAGTGCATTCACGGAGATTGGATTGGTTTAGTTTGGTTTGGTTTTGCGCCAAACCTAGTGGTGGGAAATTTGAATCCCCAAACCCGACCTGTTCCAATCCAGTAAGTTGAAAGTTTACCAAGGGAATGAAATCTAGCAGCAGGCGCCATTTCATAAAAATTAACTTGCCATATTTGTATACACGAGGGTATTTGTATAATAAATGTAATACAATATCAATTCGGGCTCGAGTTGTGGTACGAATAATGTCTAAAACCCAATCTGAACCTAAGATCTTCGGGTTCTTTTTCTTAAATTAAACATGAAAAGCAAACCCATTGTTAAAACCAATTGGTATGAATTGATTTAGGTATTCTTCGTTTTCAGGTGAAATTGTTGTCCCTACCCACTGCTATTGGAGTATTACTTCAAATCCACTTGATCAAACACCCCAAGAAGCAATATTAAATCAGTAGATCTGCTGAACCAAACTTGTGTCTGTACTCTCTCATATAAATAGACTCGAATGGAAGTGGAAAAAAAAAATCGATCTCCGAAAAGATTGAAGGATGCAATATATATACACCAATTGGTGACTCTGCAAAAAGACACCAGGATGAAAAGGACACCTTTGTTCATAGAGGGCGCATCCGTCCACAGCGAACAGGTGTCAATGAAAAAACGCGATTAAATCAAATCAATTTCCATTCACACTTAAAATGAAATATTGACATTTGTAAATATTTTCCAACAATGCCTCACTTGAATGAAATTTACTCGATAACCAATGCAAACGACAATCATATCTAAGTATAGAGGTAGGAAATCTTATAAATATCTCTGTGTCGGTACAGCTTGAAGTATATCGGATACTTCTGTGTGGGGTACGACAAAATTCATAGAGAAATTTTTTAACACGTGTTTCACGTACCTGGTACGTATTTAATTACAAGTACCGGTGCTCAGTACGCTACGGGTACCAGTACGCATGCTCCGAAGGCTAGAAGCATGAAAAACGAAATCCAATATCCTCTCGAATCCATGGAGGTGAGAAGCAGAGTTGTAAAACAAGCACGGTCCACGGAGTATCTGTCATTGAATCAAGAAAAAATCTTAAAATAGGAGAATCCGGAGATATGTACAATAGTACATCACAAAATACATGAAAATGTACACCTAAATATTGGTAATTTGTTCGTCTTTTCTGAATTTCTTAAATTAACATTATATCTTTTCAATTAAAATCATTTGTACATCTTCACGTTATATCTTTTATTGTATCCTTTAGTGTCGTGCTATCTTAAGATTTTTCAATTTCAGCCCTTATTTTTATTCTTCTGATTCCTCTCACCAAGAATAATAGTTGATCCCAAAATTATGACAAAATTGTCGGTCTTAATTTAGGCATTTTTTTTCTCGGAACACAGTGCTTTTTAACATTTTCGAACTCCAAAATCAAAATATTTGGCCAGTGTCCCCTTCCAGCCGAGTTCCACTGCAGCAGACGCCCCCTCTCATGCCCATCTTGGTCTAGCAAAAAAAAAAAGAATGATCTCCAAAACCAGAATACTTGACACATTAGATAGGACACCGGCACAAATAGTGTACGTACTATGTCTCAAGAGTAACATTCCAAGAAGTTTAGAACTGCCAGATTATTAAGGTCTAATGTTGGGGACTGGGGGATGGTGTTGTGCACATCCGAACCGTCCGCTGGCATCGTGTTCTAATTCCTTTTATTCATTGTAAACCTTTGATGATTACTAATTAAAATCATTTTTGCCAACCCCGGATTAGATTGTAGCCTTGTATTTACGTAGGCCACTTGATATCCATACTTGTTACATTAATTGTAGCTTTCACTATCGAAATTTTCTTGCAAAAATTGTACTATTTTTAAATTCTCGTTTTGCGGTCCGGACAAATTTTATGAGACGGAAGAAGTACTAAAATCCATTTTGCCAACCATGCGCCCAAGCCCGGCTCATGGGGCAGGCGAAGGAAGCAGATGCTTCTGGCCCCCCAATTTGTGATCCATATTAGGGCCCCTGAACTCTGGTATTCTGTCCATATAGATTTACTATAAATTATATGGGGTTGTAGGCCCGCCACTGAATAGGAAGAGAATTCTAGTTTAAACTTTCCAAAGTGTAAAAACTCTGAACTACTTGGGCATTTATAAGCTATTCCAAAAGCTATAGCCTCTTTTTGGAGTATTGTTGTTTCTACATAGGCGATGTAGGATGGAAAATGTAGGGAGGTAATCCCGAAGAGGTACAACTAAGGCCCGAACACGTGATACGTGGGGCCATGATGTAAATACGATAGAGATAGTCGCCGTGCAGAAGGTGGTCGGAATATATGGACCAAAGACATGAGAAGTCATTGGTCCAGGAAGCCTGTATAAGGTCGTAAACCAGCAACATGTGAGGTTGTTGGTCCAATTAGTCCGTACGAAGTCAAAGGTCCAATAAACACGAGTCGCTATTGGACTAAGGAATTGATAAGAGGGCAGTGATGTTTGAGGTCACTGGTCCAAATGATCTGTTCGGCAACGAGTAGGCCGAACAGGAGAAGGATATTGGGAAAGGCAAACCCAGGTGCAAGGAATGGTCTAAAGAAGGTTCCAGAATGATATAATAAGGAAATAAGATCTTGAGGATATAGGATCTGGAGAAGATACCCAACGGGAATGG
>JAOTQK010000020.1:771596-787859 GCA_025642025.1 Rhododendron ferrugineum
TGGGTATTATTATTCGTATGCGTGAATCTTTTATTAAAATGGCTTCTTTATTTATGTTGAAAATCGAGGGCGTGACATGAATGAAGAGGAAGTTGATGTATTTGTTGAAGAAGACCCTACCTGCTTCAGGTATGTAACGTCTTTCAATCAGTGTTGGGACAACCCGATTCTGCATGAATCGTACGTTTATTTCAGTGGTAAATACTTTTATTTCGTGTATGTCATTGTCATTCACTTGGTAAATTAATGATGAACCTTACTTAGTTAACAAAAAACCAGGGGACAACTTGACTAAGAATAAGATAAGTACTAATTAGATGTTGGAATTGAAAGTCTAGTTCAGGTACGCCTGGCCTTTGTTTGCGAACATTATTGTAACGTCGTTCAATCATTGTTGGGACAGCTTGATTCTACATGAATCCTACACTTATTTCAATGGCAAATACTTTTTATCGAATTGCGTTCCATTAGTAAATTTTCATAGTGGTGAATCGAATTGCGTTCCATTAGTAAATTTTCATAGTGGTGAATAAACTCAACTAGTCTGTGGCAAACCGTAATTAAGTGATTCTTATGTTACCTCTTTGTGGTAGATTCTAATCAAATTGTACCACACATCATACTTCTTCCATAATCCAAATTCGTGTATGTCATGGTCAATCACTGAGTAAATTATTGATGAAACTACTTAGCTAACAAATTAAAACCAGGGGGCATGCAACTTGACTAACAATATTAACATGGCAGAGCATGACTTGGTAAATATGGATACATGCATGCGCTAACTTGGGAATTTTGATTGCCTACTAGTGGCTCAGGTTGGGACTAATAGCTGGCCATATTGGGAGAAGCAAATGGATGCGCAGATGGGTTGGCGAAGGAAGCTCTCAGCTTTTCTGTATGGTTTTCACTAGTATTTGTTCCATTCCAGCTGTTGTTTTTATTCATTTTCGTAATGACTGTATGGGAGTCTCGTACCCCAGAACCTTGATTTAGTTTTAATGTTATCTCTCTTCACCCCCCAAAAAAAGAGAAGAGATCTTGTCTATGCACACAATTGCATTTAGTATAGCAGAATTGACTTGTGAGAGAGAGAGAGACTCAACTAAGAGTTGCAATTGTATATGTTTTTTTTTTGATAGGCAACAAAATTTTATTAAAACTCGACAATGGGTACATCGAGGGGAGACCAATTATGAACCACAGAGAATGAAGTACCATAATAGACCTCCAGAAAAAAGGAAAAAAAAGATTACATTCAACATTAATTGAATACGCCTAAGGGCAGAGAGGCCCACAATAAGCCCACAATAACCAGCAAACAAAACTCTAGCTTAGGGTAATATCAGTCAATAAAGACATCCATCTTCCCCGCATCTTCGGTACACGATATTTGAAGTCACTAGTTACATGAGCAATAGCAGTTGGAGAAAACTAGATCCAAAAGCAGGCAAGACAGCATCCATTGGAGTGGAGATACCCAGCACATCTATTTCGTAATATCAAAACATCCCAGCAGATTATAGATAAACCTCAGTATATAAGGTCAAATGCATCAATATCAGTAGATAATCCCCTTGGTTCATCTGAATCCCAGCAGATATCAGTGTGAAGCGTAGATTATGAGCTCAACCATGGAGAAGTTAATAAGGATAATTCATCAGCACTCAAGAGAAAGGTCTTAGCCCTCCCAGGAATTGGGAGTTGGGAAAAGAGAGTAGTGGACGCCAAAGTCGACAAGCACCAAGGACTTAAGACCACCTTTAAAACTGAAATAGTTATCCAAACTCAATCCGCAGCAGAATTATTTACTATACCTCACCTTTTCTTAGCCCACCCCAGAATTGGGAGTTGAAGAGAGACACAGACATCCTAAGTCGACAGGTATTTGAGAAGAAAATATACCCAAAGTGGATACAAACAACCCTGACTCCAGGACCATGGATTGATTGCTGCCACTCCAAGGTCTCTTAGCCCTCCCCAAAATTGGGAGTTGAAAGGAGACACATTTGTCTGAACCGACAGCCATTTTTGTTTTACCCAAGTGTAAAGATAACATCCCAGAACACAGGACACACTCTTTGTCACGCCCTCGATTTTCAACATAAATAATAATAATATCTGATAATTAAAATCCTCGCATTAATACAATTAATAACCCAAAAGATAGTTCAGTCTCCAAATCCACAAATCTGCCCCATTACTTAAAAAGTTCCACAATAGAAAACACGATACAATGCAGTTTAGTTTACAAAGATAGACATGCACTTCAAAAAAAAGATAGCTTTAAACGACGACATCAGCACGCACTCCAAGCACTTCATGATGGTGACCTGCAATGTACCTGAAAATGATAGGTTAAACTACACTAGCCCAGTAGAGAAAACTATACACAAGTTATAGGAAAACATGCTGGATTATGCATCAAGAGAGAATAATGACAGACAAATATGCCCAAGGTTCACATGGCTAACAACAAGCAACACGCTACAACCGGAGGAGCCTAGACTTCACCTACATGTCATTAACCGTTTACTTCTCTGACTAACTATTTTAATTAAACGCACAGCAATCCACGTTAGTCTATAAGCCATTCCAAATCATCCTATTATTCTTCGTACGATGCCATAATCTTTCTCATGCCCACATTTACCATCACCAAATCCCTTTATTGCAAAAACCTTTCCTTTCTTTTAATCAGGTATTTTCCACCAATAATCACTTGGGTCACCTCGGGTCTGTTCCCTCGAACATAGGGTCACCCTGAGTCTATTCCCTACATAAGTCACTTGGGTCACCTCGGGTCTGTTCCCTCAAGCTTAGGGTCACCCCGAGTCTATTCCCTCAATAATAAGTTTGACACTGTTATGGTTGTTGTTGAGGAATCCAAAGACAGTGGAAGAGTTGCTAGCAACATTGGAGATTCACGAGCAGAGGATCAACAAAAGGTCCTCGAAGACAGGGCAAGAGCAGACCCTGCAAGCGAAGCTGACATTCAGGAGGAATGTCGAAGATGGGGGAACTTTGCAAATGGCAAGGGGAAGAGGTCGTGGACGTAGTCAAGTTCGAGGCAGGGGTGGTAGAGGCCCTCCAAGAGGGGGGAGAGGACCCATAGAAACTGTGCAGAGGGGGAGGCACAAATAGAGGGGGAGGCACAAATAGAGGAAGGGGAGAGTGATAGGCATCGACATGCAGGAGTCAGGTGCATTGCTATCGCTACAATGAGTGGGGACACTATAGTAACGAGTGTACTGCAAATGTGGCATGTTATGCTTGTGGGGGATACGGTCACTACAATTACGACTGTATAGAAGGAGAATATGGAAAAGTTAACGAGCAAGTAATTATTGCGGAGACAGACGAAGCAATGTTACTTAAAGCAGAGGTGATCTTTGCTACAGAAAAAGAGTGATTTGAATCTGACCGAGAGTCAAACTTAAGGGGGGATGTTGTAAATTAAGCTTGAGGGTACAAACCACATGGGATAATTATTCTAGGTTGGTGGCTTGCTACTGATAAGTCTTAAAGAGACAAGTTGCAAGATGAAGCCAAAGTCAAAGATAGGATATTGCCAGAAGAACAAAAACGTGCAGGAAGTTTCTTAGCCTCCATAGTTGATTTTTTGTAAGCTTTCAATAAATGTATGATTACCCTTTTGTTTTTTATTTGCCTATATAAATGGCCTATATTCTTCTTTTTTTTCACGGATATGGCCTATATTCTGATAGTTTGAAATATTGGTGGAGTAAGAAAGACAGTGAGAAATTGTGATGGAGAAATTTTTTGTCTTTAAATTTGAGTGAAATAAAATTGTGAGCGTGTTTTTTGTGTGAATTTGTCTTGAGTTTCATTTACCAAAGTGATTGATAATATACTCCTCCACCCAACAGTATCTCGGATGTGTTCGGTTGCCATTTTTCTTTAATTTTAGTTTTGTTTTCCAATCATTACCCTATATCTTTCTCTAATCATTACTCTATATCTCCAATTATTAATTTCATTTCTCTCTCCAATCATTACCCATCTCTCCAATCATTATCCTATTTCTCTCTCCACCCACTACCAAAACTAAACTGAACTAAACTACCTACCAAACAAAGCCGTATCCGCCTCCAACTATTTTGCCTTTGTTCGGTTTCTTTTTTAACGTTCACTTTCATTTTTGTTTTCAATCATTACTTCTAGCTCTCCCCAATTATTACTCATATTTTCAATTATTATTTTAACTTTTTCTTTCTATATCTCTCCAATTATTACCCATATCTCCCAACTATTACCCCTATTTCTCTCCATAATCATTACCCAAAAACAAAAACATAATACAAACCGAGCAAAACCTTTGTCATTTGGCATTTTGCCCATCAGACTGCAGAAACAAACAGCAAGGTCATAAGTCAATAAACCCTTACCCAACATAGATTAACTTCAAAATAAGAAGACATGTACAAAAATAGGAAGACATGTATAAATAGTGGGAGCTCTAGCTAAATAGTTGGAGCTCTAGCTAGCTCAACACACACCTGCCCACCAACGAGGATCCTTCTATACTAGAGAGAGTACGTACTTCCCGGATCACTAAGGACTCATCTCAGTCTCACTCACTCATTCTCTCTCTCTCTGTCTCTCTCTCATCCACTTTGATCGTCTCAAGAGAAGAGCAGTAGTTATGGATTCTTCATCCGATACGCTGAAGAAGAACGCGGCTGCAGGCACAAGCAGATCCATAGAACCAGGTAACTAATTAAACTACCAAAAGAATTTATTTGTGAAACAAGGGGAGGCGATCAAGATGCATGAAATTCAATGTCTTATGTACCAAATATTCCTACTCCGGCCCCCATTTTAATTTGTTTCTCTCTTTTGAATAGGCTGACCTTTAATGCCTTAGCAGCCTGTTTGGATGCCGGAGATGAGGGTGGATTTGGCAAGAGTGCTGATTTGCAATCCTGGCCCCACACCATCTCTGGTCTTTGGCATCACTTGTGCGCAGGTGGATTTGCGTGGAGGGGGATTACATATCCGGTTGGAGGGTGGATTTGTAACGACAGAGGGTACCCCTGTCGTTGGCTAATTCGGGTGTTTTGGAACGATTTTGCCCTCTCAAATCCGGATGAGGTGTCCTCCTCTCTTCATCTCCCCATATCGATCTGTAACAACGAAGAGAGAGAGGGAGAGAGAGAGGGTGATGAGGAGCATACCGGTGGTTTGGCCCTGTTGCTTGGATTGGTTTCTGGGGTCGCTGTTTTGATCGTTGAGAGAGAGAGACGGCTGCATCAGAAGAGAGAGAAGAAGAAAGTCCCCTGTATCAAGAGAGAGAGAGAGAGAGAGAAGAGAGTGGGTGTGTACCAGTCAAAAAATAAAGTGGGTCGGTGAGTGGGACAAAATGGTTTTTAGTATATTTGCAAAAAACACTTTTTTTTCTAAATAAAAATTAAGGTTTAAACATTTATAAGACAAAATGAATTTATTTTTTTCCACAATTTATAATAAATATGTATTTACTGGAATTATAATAAATTAACTTAATTTGTCCATTAAAATATAAACTGAGGGCAATTGAGTCATTTGATAACTTATCTCTTCATATCCACCTTCTATATCTCCCTTCTCAAAAAACTATCCAAACACTGGATTACAAATCCACCATTATTATGAGGTGGGCTCACCCTTTTTATATATCATCTCTCATTTCATATCCACCCTTAAATTCACCCTCTTTCTATATCCATCCAAAATCAAATACTCCATCCAAACGAGCCGTAAGACAGAGAATAGAGGAGTATTGATTCATTGTACGTAGGGACAGTTTCGTCCCATTATTGAAAAGCTGCATCGCTCCATAGCTTGGGGCGTGACAGTAGCATGGATCCTCTTTTTTTTAGTTAATGGGATAGCTCCAAAGATTAAAAAGTTTGAGTATCGTTTCAAATTTAGGCTCCGTTTGTTTCAGACTAAAATGTTTTCCGATGTAAAAGTTTTTGCATGTAAAATGATTTTGCAAAAAACAAAATTTTGTTTTTATTTTTTGGTGTTTGGTTGATAGTTGAAAATGATGTAAGAATGTATGTGCGTAGGTATATATTACATATAAAATTTTGTTGTATTTGATGAGAAAACACATGGTTAGATCATATGTAGATAAGATTGGGATTGTGGGGGCTTAGTAAAGTAACATAATTATTTGTCGAGCAACGAAGTCAAGTTCGTAAAATGACTTACCACCCCTTTAAGACAAAAATATTTTCAGCCATACGAAGAAAAATATTTTACCTAATAAAATATTTTCATTTTTTTTCACAACCAAACACTAAAAAATAAATAAAACATCTCCTAAAAAAATATTTTACGTCCAACCACCAAACGCAGCCTTAGAGTCACTTTTGAAAACTTGTGTAGTTTTTGACTTTTGGGAGAGCTAGCACTCCTAGGGCCGATTGGATGCGGATATAATTTTTGGGAGATTATTCATAAAGGGAGAATAAAATAATATGGGAGATTAGTTATGGATGGTAGACACACATTGATGTGATTTTTATGAAATGAGAATTAAAAAGTACTAGTTGGTTGGATTGAGGATAAAATGAGAGAACAAGGAATGATGGATGATGTAAGAAACTGTTGAATGACAAATTTGCCCTCATTCAGTGTCAAACTTAATTATATATTACATTATATATAATAAATGCAAATATAATTAATTTTTCACATTTAAGCCATAATAATTAATTTTACTAATAAATTAAATAATTTAATAATATTAAAAAATTAAAAGTGATTTTTAAAGTGCTTTATTATCTACTGTATTTTTTATTTTCGTCCAAATATAAGTTGGAAACCTCTGATTTTTTTAAATTTTTTAAGAGCAGTGGGATACCTATGGCTATGATCAATATGGACAAATGGTAGCCTAATAGAAAAAGAAAAAAGGACAAGTGGTAAATCAAAACCGTGGGTTCTCAGGGAATGGGAAACGGTTCTCTCAGACCCAACTCCATTGAGCCTCTCTCTCTCTCTCTCTCTCGCCGGAGATGAAGACGAAGATATTTCTGTGATTCCGACCAAGAGGGCAAAACCATGACGTCGAAGATGAAGACGTTCTCTCCTCCCCACATGCTCGCCTTCCACCTCTCTTGGCTCTCTCCTGACGGTGGCGGCGATGAGCAGTAGCAGTGGCGGTGGGTGTTTGTTGAGGACCTGTGGTAAGGGTTCCGAAATTTTGAATTGTGTAGGGGTTATGTTTTTAAAATTGGGTTTTAGGAGTCCCGATCTGGTGTGACTGTTTGATGAGGGAGATGAAGAGGGTGGATGAGGAGGGGGCAAATTCGTCACAAAACAGGTGATTGTCCCGGATTAGTTTTCCCCACCTCAAGACCCACCCATAATTTATGGCCCCTTAGCCGGATAAAAGGAAAAACTAATCAGTGGTTATGAGTTATGGAGGGGGAAGAATTGACATCCAAAGGAAGCCAAAACTGTCACTTCCAGCCCTAATCCGGGAGGATATGTTATGGAGGGGTGCTTTATCTCCATCCAATCGGGCCCTAATCCAATGCATACGGTACGTATTTGAAACTGCGAATCGAACACATTGTGCAGGGTATCAATTTGGATTTTTCTCAATGTGCTGCAAAAATCAATGGCAAGGATCACGAAACATGAAATTGTCTAAAGGGAAAATCTGTTGCGCAAGTACTTTTTTTTCTTTTTCCAAAATGATAATAACTTCATTGACAAATAAAAAAAAATGAAGATCACTAGAAATAGTATCCGTCCTTAATCAATCAAAAGACAAAAGAAATAGAAAGCTACAAAGGAGGCTAGGCTTCTCATGTACACACACCTAGACCATGATATTTCGGCCTACTACATACCTGCTTGTCATGTCTTTGAATTTGTAAAATTTGATTAATTTAATTACCGTTTTTTGATGCGTACAATCTTTTGTTGACAAATTTTTGTTTGATCTGTTATTTCTATTTATGTACTTAAAAATGACATTTGATATCAGGAAGTATTTTATCGAAAAATTCCAGCAAATTAATCTGATGGTGTTTGAATTTTGATCATTCATTCGTAAAAAAACGCAGAGAACACTGAACCGATGGAAGAGAAGTACGAGTGGTGGAGATACATTCCACTTGTCAAGGCTACTCTTAGAGGAGACTGGGAAACAGCAGAGAATTTCTTCCGACGGGATACATCCGCATTGACGGGACCAATCAAGGAAGCACGGGACACAGCCCTCCACATCGCAGTTGGGGTAGGAGGGGAAAACATCCATTTTGTGGAGAAGTTGGTGGAGCTAATGCCTGTGGAGGCATTGGCGTTGAAAAACATGTACGGCATAACCCCGCTTCATTTGGCCGCCTCCGTCGGCAACACCAAGGCCGCCGCTATGTTGGTGGGAAAACACCCCCCTTTGCTTTATATTGGCACATCCGTTGTTATATACCGCGATCATATGTTGCCCATTCATTGTGCGGCTCTATATGGTCGGAGGGACACACTTTTGTGTTTATTGGATGTCACTAATGATGATCAAGTGGCCGTCAATGAACATTGTTGCGCTATGTTTGTTGATTGTTTATTATCTTCAGAGTTCTTCGGTGAGTTACAACTTTAATTTGAGTTTAAATTTTTTTCACCGGCGGTGGAAAATCCCATTTTTCTACCATCGTCTTTTCGGTCTTATCATGTGTTTATTATTGATTAGAACTGTTCATATTGTAGACCCCACATAGTAGTATATTTACGCAAAAAATAAAGTTGATCGGACATCAACATAATTATCAAAAATTTCAATTTTGTTTTGTAAAATAGGTAATTTATCTTTATTATTATTGACAGAATCACATCATCAAAATATATTGTTTGATGAGTGGGTTGGAGATGCTCTAAGTGAGTTTTTGTGGGATTGTGTGTGATTGTATTTGCTAATTTCATTCCTTTTAAACATGCAGATATAGCTTTGAAATGGGTTGAGAAATATCCTCGTTTAGCTATAATAATAAGCAAATTTCGATTTGAACCTGCATTGCAAGCGATGGCTGGGAAGGGCTCTGCATTTAAAAGTGGAAGTCAGCTCAACTTTTGGCAGCGCAGAATATATCCTTGTAAGTTTCCACTTTAATTTCTTTCCAGAAGACAAAAGGAATTGTCCCAATAAAGGGTTTATTTTATTGCAACAAATAAGACACTCGGAAAAATTAACAAGCCGGGGGTTTTAAGGGAAATAATAGACTCTAATTAAAATTTAGGGAAGTCATATTTTTTATAAGAGGATTATGAATCATCAAAAAAAGACGCACAAATGATGAAAAAAATTTAAGGTATATATATATGGTGTACCATATTTACAATTAGAGCCTAATGTTTCATTTCTATTCATATAAAAGTATACATAAATATTTTCTCATCAACGTGTTGTACATGTCCCACAATTTTTTAAATTTATGTGTCAAAGTGTAGGTGTCGTGTCACATTTCCGTGTCGTGCTACATAGGTCACCGTCATATGGATTATAGTTGGCATTTTTAATAAACAAGCAATCACTTTTCTTGTGCATTGTAGGAAAAAATGAATGTCCTCCTAACACACTAAATTCGTACAATTTTTTTTCCCTCTTGAAGATGTTCCTGTGAAGTTGGACAAGTGCTCTGTTAAAGACCAAAATAAAAGAGATGACGTTGAGATGAGCATTCCTCAAGTGACGTCGTCTCATGCGCACGAGGACAATTGGGCTCAATCTTTTGGGAAAAACATCTCCATTTTTGGTTTGTCATTAATTGATTATTATTTGCTATTACTACAACAAAGTCCAATTCAAATATATTTCTAGTCATTAAAATCTGACATTTTTTCCTTCCATATGGCAACGAATTCAATTGGTTCAAGGGCATCCGGTGAGCCAAAATTTGCAGGCTACTCTGTGGAAAGTCTTGGAATTTTCAGGTAAAGCACACGAGGAGTCAACTAATTGATATATAGATGCATTGAATTCATCATGGAGTGAGGAGTGATTGATCTGTTCTTGTTCACGCTTCTACGCTGTGTCACATTGACTAGGTCATATAACACATGCTCTTTTTTCTGCAAATCTGTTTCTAGCAGTGCCTCAAACCAAACACATTCGAAAGGAAAAATTGAGACATGTTCAAGCGCTTCAACTGGTGAAAACCTTGTGTGAGAAAATTACACACTATGACGGTGTTGGTTACGATAATGTTGCCGGTAAAGCTATGGTTACAGCAATACGAAAGGGAGTTCCCGAGATCATAGAAGAGATTGCCGATAGGTTTCCGAGTTTAATTTGGAAAACAAGTAGAGGTGGGCTAAACTTATTTCATCAAGCAATTACAAATCGTGACGAAAAAGTTTTCAACCTCATATATCAAATGAGTGACCAAAGATACATTGCTACCAATATCATCGATAGATCAGGGAACAATATTTTGCACTTGGCTGGACGTCTCGCTCTACCAAAGAAACTCAGCCTTGTTGCTGGTCCAGCTTTGCAGATGCAACGCGAACTACAGTGGTTTGAGGTAATTAGTTAACACCAATATCCTTTCATATGTACTATAGTTTTTTTTATTAAGGATCTGTTACCAGTAGCATAGAATATTGTGTCTGCCTAATGTGAAAACCCCACCATTTCTGCCACCGCCAATATAAGCTCCAATGGTGAGAAAGCTATGATACACACCCTCAAAAAGGGTGTACCGTAAATCCAAATTATGTAAATTTGTGATTTTTATTATGTCATTTTTTGGTTTTTTATGTATATTTATGATGCTAGTTACGATTTTGAATTTATTCTACTTTAAAATTAACCTGTTGAACAGGTCATTAGCAAGTTACCGGTAATTAAAAAATAATTTTATCATGTAACCGCAATTATTCGTACCAGAATTCATAATAAGTATACTCTAGCCAAATATGTGTGTAAAATATCACAAATTAAATAATAATAATAATAATAACCACAATTGTTATAACAACAATACCTTACCACAAAATATATCGTACCAAATGAACAATAGTTATACCCAAGTGCTTGCGACCTTAATGTGTGTTGTAACAAGAGCGCCCCAAGCGTAGGGTTAGGTCGGTTGAAAGTATTGTCACACCCTCGATTTTCAACATAATTATAAAAGATTTTCACAAATTGAAACCTCGCATTAACCGTACAATATCCCAAAAGAGTTTGACATTCTCGATTCCTTAATTATCCATCAACACTTAACAATTCCCAAAAGATAACATCTTTGGCTCCGAGGCCCCAAATTAACATAAGTACCAAATATTCAGAGGTTAAGAGTTTACAAATACTCCTTAAATCAAAGATTTACAAACGGAGTTACAAATACATCTTCCAAAATAAAATTACAAAGATGACTCGGTAACTCCTCGAAGTTAGCTTTCAAAATAGTGTCCACGATCAAGCAATCCGAACATGCAGCTATTGCCCAGGGTTAGTACCTGAAAATGAAGGAAGGTCTGAGCTACACTAGCCCAGTAGAAAGCTCTAATATAACAATGTATGCATATGAAACGTAGGAATGACGAAAAGATGGACAATGGCAACATGATCCAATGAACAACAACAATAGCAATTCCAATCCAATCTTTCATTTCCAGAATCAATCATGTGTCTCAGCGTATAACCTTTGAAAACTCCGTGTGTCAATATGTGTATCATACAAGTGTCATGAGTTGAAGCTCCTGTCGGGCCAGTTAAAGGACCCCGATGTCCTCTGCAAGGCACCTTGCCCATAGGGAGGTCCTGAAATGTCAAATATGAGCATATAGTTCCTGCCGGGCCAATTAAAGGACCCCAATGTCCTTTGTCAGGCACTCACCCGTCGATGAGTCCTGAAATGTTCTCGTCGCATTCGTAAAGTTCCAAAATCCCCTTTTTCCATTACGATTTTACCAGTCAAACCCAACTTTGATACCTAAAGTGCTTTCATGAAATCAAGCCCAAACGAATATTAAAATCATGGATAACGTTCGATGAAGTCATTACATACGAGTAATCAAGTTTGGGAAGCATTCGGGAAGTGTTGGGATAGGTTAAAGGTGATTTGGAACCAAAACGATGAAGCACGAGGCAAATCAACAAAAGCTGGAAATAAGCAGCTGGTATCGATACCAAGGAGGGAGGTATCGATACCATTTGGTCCAAAAACTTTCCAGCCGCAAGGGTATCGATACCATTTGGTCCAAAAACTTTTCAGCCGCAAGGGTATCGATACCCATGAAGTATGGTATCGATACCAGGGTGTTTTCTGGGTTCAGTAGTGCAAGGGTATCGATACCTTTGGAAATGGTATCGATACCAGGGCTGTTCGAGCAGAATTTCTGTAGATTTCAATGGGTTTCACAGCCACAACAACCTCAACAACAACAATAACGATCAAAGGCAACAATCAAGCTACAAGAAACAAGTCATAAACATATATTGATAGTTAGACCCTCCTACCTCAAGATTGAAGAACGAATTTGAAAGGATTTCCAAGCCCTAGCTCCAAATCTTGCAACCGAACGAAATACGCTTTGACCGAGCTCAAACCAACGCAATGCGGGCTGCAATGCGCGAAGGAGAGAAGGATTTGAGGTGGTTTTGTGTGGGTTCTTGGGTGATTTGAGTGAGAGCAAGAGGGAGTGAGGGTAAGAGAGGGAGCCGAGAGGGAGAGGAGTCGGGAGAGATGAGAAAGAGTGAGATTGGGAAAGTTATTCCCTACACACTCACACACATGCTATATACACATTTCACACATCACACATTTACTCCTCAAACAAAACATTTTAACACATTAGCCCCAAATCTTAATAATTCCAAACCAATTTCCTCCTCCTATTTCTTATAAAGCATTTAAATCAATTTTATGAATTTACGGGTCTTTACAAGTATAATACCCGGAAGTCCGGGGTCGAATCCATAGAGAGCGCGACCATAACTTGATTGGAAGTTTGCTTACGTAGAGTTTTTAGCGTTAGGACCATTAACCAAAGTTCGGCTTTGAGACGGCCAACTCTTAAGTGATTTAGTTAAATGGATAGTTAACCTAACTACGACTTTTTTAACTGGAGCTTTTAAACTAAAGGCTCAGTTTAGAGATAATCAACACCCATAACACAAAGGTAAACTTGTTCTTCTCTTTTTTAACAAGGATGTTAAGCATGTTTAGGGTTTTTGAGACATTTAAACAAACACTTAAGAGGAACATAGCTCCAAGCATCAAATGTGGCAAGTAGTCTAACCCTTGCCTCCATTTTATCAAAGAGATTAACACCTCTAAGTTTTGATACATAAAATTAACTCTAACACTTGCTTAACCTAGAAAATGAGGATTTATAAGAGAAGGGCAAGAAACACCCATGGTTACGGGATGCTAATCATCTCACAACCTAGTCTTGCTACACTACTCACACATATCCAAAGAAGATATGAAATGAATAAGGTAGGAGAAAAGGTAAAAACTAAACATCGAAATTACTTGAAATAAACACAAGATTCTCGAAGAGGAGAAAATTCTTTACAACTTTAATGAAGGTGAAAAGCTTCGAACGTAAGTAATCGTACCTAAAATCCCTCCTCAAAACATGAATGAGGAGAGAGAAGAGATCTTGAACTTAAATGGAGGTAGAGAGAGAAAGTGCAAGTATTGAATGCCCTAAATTCACGCTAAGGGTGGTATATATGCCCCTGTAGAATAACTACAAAAATGCCACTGAAAAGTGTCTCGCGCAAGTGACTGCTATGGGGGTATCGATACCCCTTGGACTCTTTGGATACCCCTTGGACTCTTTGGATTTCAGGCTGGTATCGATGCCAAGTATAAGGGTATCAATACCTCCTGGCTCTCTAGCCAGTTTTGGCAGTTTTCTGGGTTCTTTCGGTCTTCGAGAGCCCCGAGCCTTCCTTCCGTGCCTCGGCTACTTTTTTTGAGGCTCGGGGAGGGATTTCCCATGTGCTGCACGTACTCAAATGCTTTCGAATTCCTCCGGAGATTATTGGTAGCCTTGAAAATGCCCTTTCGCTGTGATTACCTATTATCCAACATAAACAACCTTGCGCGCAATATCAAATGGAAACAAGTATTAAACGCATGCAAAAGCTTTCTTTTTAAATGTAAACTGTCAATTATAGTCTATTTTATGAAGTAAAAGTTCATTTTTTGATGTACGTATTGATGTACAATCAGGCTTATCTTTTGTGTAGATATATTATTTTGCGGATCCTACAAAATGAACGGTACAAATTACTGTAATAAACACCAGTGGAACCCATAATGGGTGGTGGAAACCATGGGGGTTTTCACCAGAGGCGGAACAAATTTAAACTCTGATAGAAAATCTCCATTAATGCACATCTAGCTAGTTGCGAAAATTACTTACTGCTAGCAGAGTATTGCTCCAGGAATTCTCTACAGTACCATACATTGGTGTGTCACACTCTCCAACTAGCCAATACAATACTATCAATCCTCTGGATCCGAGTATACTATTTCACGAGGCCAGTGGCATACAAAAGAAAAACAATAAGTTTAACACCATAAACAAACACACAAACACTTACACAGACACACATTCACAAAAGACGTGGGCCCCCCCAACTCCTTTGTGAGTGTGTTTGTGTAAGTATTTGTGTGTGGTTGTAGCATTGTTGAAAAAAAGAACTATGAAATGAGTTAACTGTACTCTTCTTTTGTTTCCAGAGGAAATTATCGTCACTGGGTTATTTTGGGTGAACCCTCGAAAAAACAGCAATGTATGATTATACATTGCTACAAAAACAACAGTATTAAGTTTACAACAGTATTATGTAACAACAGTATTACTACAAAATGTGTTTACTGTAGCCTAAAAGTTTACAAAAACAAAAACAAAAACAAATCAAGTCTAGTTTAATTGCTTTTAAAATGTGTTTACTGTTCCCATTAAAAGATATTTATAAGTTAGGATTTTCACTTATTTTTCACATTTTTCTTGGTAATAGAACGGTAGAAGTATATGTTAGGAACATGTGTGAAATATTGAGTTCCACATCGGATAAAATAAAAAAAGAGTGGGACCTTAATATACAATTAGATGGCTCACCACTTATAAGGCTTAGCCTTTTAAGCGGATATGAGTCATTCAATGTATATTGGGTCCAGTTGATGTGGTGCGGACTCTGCGTACACTCCCCAACGGATTAGTCTTGCGTGCAGGGAGAGATCTCAGGCGGATCAAACTCCCAACAAGTGGTATCAGAGCTGATGGCTGACGATCTATGGGCGGACTCTTCTGAAAGCATCGGTGGTCAGGGGCTTGCACGGAGACTCTCGGTGGAGCGGGAAAATCCATTGTAACTCTCGATGAAGCAGGAAAATTCCTAATGCGTGTGGCCGGTAGCAAGGTGGCTCTCGTGGAGTATGGTGGCTCCTTAATATACAATTGGATGGCTCACCAGCCTTTTAAGTGGATATTGGTCATATAATGTATATTGGGTCCAGGTGATGTGGTGTGGACTCTGCGGACACTCCCCAACGGATTGGGCCTGCGTGCATGGAGAGACCTCAGGCCCACATCGGATAAAAGAAAAAAAAGAGTTTAACCTTAATATACAATTGGATGGCTCACTAACCTTTTAAGTGGATATTGGTTATTCAAAGTATATTGGGTCCAAGTGATGTGGTGCGGACTCTGCGGACACTCCCCAACGGATTGGGTCTGCGCGCATGGAGAGACCTAGGCAGATCAGACTCACAATAGTATCATCTATAAAATTATGTCCTTTGCTTACCGTTTGACAAGTTTATTACCATGCTGTTACACGGTTGTTGCGACCTTAATGTGTGTTGAAATAAGAATACCCCAAGCGTAGGGTTAGGTCGGTTGAAAGCATAATAATACCCGGAAGTCCGAGATCGATTCCACAGGGAGCGCGTCCATAGCTTTGCTTTCGGAGATTGGCGAATGTAGAGAGTTTCGGCTTTAGGGCCGCCAACCAAATTTCGGCTTTGAGACGGCCAACTGAGTGATTTGGGAAAATAGCTACTTAACCTAACTACGGCTTTTTACTGGGTTTTTAACTAAAGATTAGGTTAAGGGATAACCAACACCCATAACTCAAAGGCATCCTTGTTCCTTTCGCGTGACAGGAATGGTAAACACGATTAGGGTTTTGGAATCATTTTGACAAACACTTGGAAGGACATCGCCCTAAGCATCACATGTGGCAAAGAATCGAAACCCTTGCCTACAGATGATCAA
>JAOTQK010000020.1:927047-937298 GCA_025642025.1 Rhododendron ferrugineum
GATTGGCCATTACAACAGTTTGATGTAAAGAATGCTTTCCTGCATGGTGACTTGACAGAAGAAATCTATATGGATTTCCCACCTGGATGTCTTATATCAGGAAAACATCAAAGAAAAGTGTGTAAATTGAAGAAGTCGTTGTATGAATTAAAACAATCTCCCAGAGCTTGGTTTGGAAGATTTACAAAGTCCATGAAGGCATTTGGATACAAACAGAGCAACGCAGATCATACTTTGTTTTTGAAACAACAGCAGGGTGTGATTACTGCACTTATTGTATATGTGGATGATATGGTGGTTACAGGAAATGATCATGAGGAAAGAAAGGCACTACAAAGTTACTTGTCCAAAGAATTTGAAATGAAAGATCTTGGTCCGTTGAAATATTTTCTTGGGATAGAAGTATCTCGATCCGCTAAAGGGATCTTTCTATCTCAGAGGAAGTATGCCCTTGATTTGTTGCAAGAAACTGGAATGTCAGCATGTCAACCAACAGATACTCCAATGGAGGAAGGGTTGAAATTGTGTATTGATCCTAATCAAGTACCAGCTAATAAAGGGAGATACCAGAGACTTGTAGGGAGATTGATGTACTTGGCACACACAAGACCAGACCTTACCTATGCCCTGAGCATTGTTAGCCAATTCATGCATAATCCTGGAGACCAACACATGAGTTCAGTAATGCGTATTTTGAAGTATTTGAAGTCTGCTCCTAGAAAAGGAATCTTGTTTTCCAAGAGTATTGATCATCAAAAGGTTGAAGCATATACTGATGCTGATTGGGCTGGGTCGATAGATGACAGGCGATCCATCTCTGGTTATTTCACCTTTGTAGGTGGTAACCTTGTGACTTGGAGAAGCAAGAAGCAGAATGTTGTTGCGCGCTCAAGTGCAGAAGTCGAGTATCGAGGTATGGCACTAGGGATTTGTGAAGTATTATGGCTGAGACATCTCTTACAAGATTTGGGGTACCCATCGAGACAACCGATTAGACTATATTGTGACAACAAAGCCACATGTGATATTGCCCACAATCCAGTTCAGCATGACAGAACAAAACATGTGGAGGTTGACAGATTTTTTATCAAGGAAAAATTGGAAGCAAAAATTATAGAATTGCCCAAGATTCGATCAGAGGATCAGTTGGCGGATGTCCTTACCAAAGCAGTGTCAAATAAGTTGCTTTCAAAATTTGTTAACAAGTTGGACATGTGTGATATATATGCACCAACTTGAGGGGGAGTGTTGAGAAAATTTTGTAATTAGGATCCTAGCTAATCTTACTTGCCTTATTTATCTTTCCTGTAATTAGACTGTAATTAGGTTTACCATATGTAGGCTATTAGGGTTGTACATATACATTGTTAATGAATGAAATAGATATGATTCTCTTCTGAATTACATTATTATCCCCCAACTAAAGCCATTTAATCCTTGATTTTTGTCGAGACAAAGCCTCTTTAGCAGCACATAAATCATTGTACTAAACACATTGTTTCATATTCCATCAAAATAGGATCCCCAGATAATTGAGCACAAGAATTCTGACTTCTGTTTAGCTTCTCCCTGGCCAGTAACACCCTATTCTGAATATCACCATAAAATTCTTGATTAAACTTTTTCAGACAAGGTTTTAATCTTCTGAGCTTCTCATAAAGGAGAAAACATCATCTTTTTCCTGTGGACACCCCCATGATTGAATAAGCAGAGGAGAGAAATTCTTATGATTCATCCAAAATTTGAAGAACTTAAAGGGTTTCCTGCCCTCCTTGTAAGGAAGCACTGTCACTAGAAGAGGGCAGTGATTAGACACAGTAGGAGCAAGGACTGTCACTTCAGATTCTGTAAACTCATTCTGCCAAAATGGGTTTACAGAGCCCAATCGCGCGAGTTCAAAGTGTTTTTAGATGGTCCGGATTGAAAATCAATTGTGACCGGTATCACAATTGAAAAGCAATCTCAACCATTAATTGCGGAAACGGATAGCTACGATTGCACCAATCCGCGAAAAACTTGTTCACGACTCCGCCATGAATAAATTTCTCTCATAGTTATTACCCATCAAAAGAATGAAAGGATTTTTTGAAAACGAGTTCGAGTAGCGCAATTTCTCATGATGCATACATGCTTAATAATTAGAGCTGAAAATTAATAAAATTTATAATTTGATGGATAGTAATCCCATTAGCTGGTAGACTAGCCAATTTCAAACATTTTTTTAAATCATCGAATGCGGCCTCGACTTATCCTAAAATCTATGTCAAGTACTAGATTTCAAGGGGAGCACATTCTCTCATGTCCCTCCTATTGGATCACTTTTGTACATTTCTGTGGTCCCTCTTACCCAATCGGAGTGAAAGTTTTGCATTGTGAGAGGAGGGGGATACATTTCCGTTACATGAAATAAGTCCCCCGGTTGGAAGTCATTTATGTAACCATAAATGGTCTACAATCATATGTTGTGATCGATCTCCTCAACATAACTTCTTGAAGCATGATTTAAAGAACCGAACCCTGATCAATTGTGTTAGGAGCAAACCCACCCACAAACCAGACCGACCCTTGGGCCAGACTATTTTTATTTGGGTTGTTCCCAAATGCTCTTGATCTGCTTTTGAGTTGCCAGACTACTCCAGGCCCATACATTCCTGTATATCAGGCCTTCGAAAGGACCAGCCCATCAATTTTTTCATCAAGCCCAGCCCATCATTTTGGCCTTCTCAAATTTGGCCCAATCCCAAACCCCACCAAGAACATCAAACCTAATCTCCACCGTCCAACCCCTTAACCTTCACTCCCACTGTCCGATCATTTCTCTCCGCATATAAACTCTTCCCCTATCCGAAACCCTAATCAAAGCAATAGGGTTTGCAAATCACAAGCCAAAACCAGCGCCACACTTCTTCTTCTATCTAACCCCTCTGCAACTCCCACTACCTTCAATATCTCTCCTCCGAACATGGCGACTCAGATGAGCAAAAAGCGAAAGGTCATTTCTTCCCTCACCCATCATCACCTTCGATCTACTGTATTGAATTGTATGTAGCTAACATGTATGAGTTTGTTTACAGTTCGTTGCTGATGGAGTGTTCTTTGCTGAGCTGAACGAGGTGTTGACGAGAGAGCTGGCGGAGGACGGATACTCCGGGGTCGAGGTCAGGGTAACTCCGATGCGGACCGAGATCATCATCAGAGCCACTCGCACTCAGAACGTCCTCGGTGATTACTCGCTGATTGATCTGTGAGCCTAGGATTTTATATTCTGTTTTTGTGTTTTGTGTTTTGAAGTGTTTTTCTGGTGTGATTAGGTGAGAAGGGGAGGAGGATCAGGGAGCTGACCTCGGTTGTGCAGAAGCGGTTCAAGTTTCCGGAAGGCAACGTGGAGTTGTACGCCGAGAAGGTGAACAACAGGGGACTCTGCGCTATTGCTCAGGCTGAGTCCCTCCGTTACAAGCTCCTCGGTGGACTCGCCGTTAGGAGGTACACGTGGATCCATTTCATTTGATGAATAATTAATCTAATTTTACATTTCCCTGCGTTACGTGATGTTATTGGCACTTTGTGACTTATATTTGATTTGGTAGTATTGAATCAAAGATTGATCAATCAATTGAAGCTAGATGTTATCTGTGATTTGCATCTGTGACTGATAAAAATGGAGTATATATGTGTGTTTTGCAACTTTTATACGGGTGCACTTCTTGCTAATTAGACCATTTCCAGCCCTGTACTCAATTTTTACTCAAAATAACATATTTGTTGAGTAACTACTTCATTGGTAGGAACCTGAGCCATGGGACAAACAAGGATCTAACTTTGAAGTATATGTTTGAGTAAAAGCTTCGCTGATGGAAAAGTATTAAATTTGAAGGGCACGAAGAAGCTTTGGAAATTTAGAATTAAAAAAAGACCATAGTGAATAAATTGAGTAGTCCTTGTTTTGATGTAAGTTTGAGTGAATAAGTGTATAGTGATTTGGTGGTTTCCGGACTCAAAATAAAGTTTGAGTCGAGACTCGTAGAAAGGTCAGAGATGTTCTTCCCACATAAGAAAGTTTGTGGCATTGATTTCCCATGTTATGCTGTCGCACGGGAGCAAGATTTGTGTTACCAATGTTTTGCCATTTTTTGACGCTCTAGTGTGCAATGATTTTTCCTTGTTTTGCATAGGAGAATAAAATGGAGAAGAATTATTATTACTTTCCTGGTTGTGATTTGTTTGGTACGAGTCCCTTGCTATTGAGTGGAATTTCAAGTTCTACTTCTCTGTCATCTAACAAAGCAGATTGGATTGTTTTGAATGCCAATATTGTGTCGGAAGATGACCACATTGATTATGTTCCTCTGTGCCATCATTCTCATGAAACCTTCTAGTTTTCATGCTGTAAACGTAAAGGGGGCACATGCCACAGAAACAACCCTTGCACCATTGTGTTTTTTATGGTTTACATACTGAACTATCTCATGTATGTTGATCCTTTTTCGTTAGTACTTTTCACTGTTCATATCTGCTCTAAACTTTCCATGGGTCCTTAAACTTTTCTGTCTTGTTCGGTATTTTTTGCCAGTTTGTAATATCTTCTGTCATCTATAAAGCAAATAGGTTATTCATGTACCTTGTTTGTGTCGGAAGATGACCACATCAAGCATGCTTCTCTATGCCATTTTGCTACTCAATGTAACCTATTACATTTGTGTAGGCTTGGATTTGCAACATACTTGGAACAAATTTACCTAATGCATATGTGTTATTTTGATTATAATCCTTTTGAAATCTTTGGTTATTGTCCTTTTTGTTTCCTATTTTGAAAACAATATGCAATGTCATTCTTTGGACAACTCTCACTGTTTCAAATTTGGAATGCTGGATTCCAAATGTTGAAAAGTTTTATCCTTATGGTATAAAAGCTTAGGGATTAATCATTGATTCATTCCTAATTTAGGGCCTGCTATGGTGTATTGAGATTCGTTATGGAGAGTGGCGCAAAGGGATGCGAGGTATATTACCAAAAAACACATTTGCCTCCCTTTTGTGCTTTATAATGTGAATCTAATAGGTTTCTTGGCAGGTGATTGTTAGCGGAAAGCTGAGGGCACAACGTGCCAAGTCAATGAAGTTTAAGGATGGATACATGATCTCCTCTGGTCAGCCGGTCAATGAGTATATTGATTCAGCCGTTAGACATGTTCTCTTAAGACAGGTTTGTGTCCGATTTGCTCCAGTTACAAGAATAATTATTGCTATGTTGTGAAGTGTCCCAATTTTGAACGTAAGGGCATAGTGACATGCCAAAATATAACCGTTGTAAATCAGCTTTGAGGACAATTAAATTAATGCACAAACTTGTTTGGTAATGACTTTTTAGGCTTTGCTCAATAATTTCAGTTTTTAGAAGTTGTCTTGGGTTATTTCACTTTGAGGGGTAGTTTAATAAATTCACTCAATAAAAATACGAAGGGAGGAGTGCCATTGGTAAAAAGGGGAGTGTGAAAATCATTTCCCCATAAGAATTGTCATGCTAAATGAGTGCCTACCTTTATTTTTTTACGAAATCACACCTGAATGTTGAGATCTGGCATGGGTGTGTTTTATGTTGAAGAGGGATTCGTGCACCGTATATTAGTATTGCTGCATGTTCCTCCGGCTGCCCTTAATATGCTGAATTCTGTAGCTTCTTTTGTTCAAAATTCGAAGTGCCATATGATTTTGGTTCTGTCATGCAGGGTGTACTTGGTATCAAGGTGAAGATCATGCTGGATTGGGATCCCAAGGGGAAGCAGGGTCCAACAACACCCCTCCCTGATGTTGTCACAATCCATACTCCTAAAGAAGAAGAGGATTACGTCCACAGGCCCGCGATACAGCCAATGGCAACCGAGGTGGAACAACCCCCAATCATGATTTAAGCCATTAGTGACCGCTGGCCGTAGTTTCCTTCAAATTGGGTTCAAATGCTTCTATTTTCTGCAAATTTGAGTTGTATTAGTCTTTTGCAGTGACGGTGTTGGGTATAACAGAAGAGACCCTAGCCAAAGTTTTGGCTGGCTTGAAGTTTTGCTTTGTTTATGTAACAAGATTTGCTTAATCTATTCGTATTGTTTGTTTCTCTGTGGTGTTCCTTATTTTGGTTTCTTTGGCAGGCATAGGATGGTTGATTGGGTTGTGGAATTTAGTTTCAAAGGCCCCTCTACTCTTTTCACTATCCTCTTCGAGGAAGTGAAAGAAAAAGAACTCCTGTGTGTGAAGTAGACTTTAGTTTTTGGTGGGATTATTAGCTTCAATTTCAACAATTCAAATATTGCTGCAATTGTTCTCACATGAACATATCATGGCAAGGCATTGCTAGTAAGCGAATGGAGTAATATTGTAGCTTGGGCGTTGCCTTAGTGTGTCACCCAACCCACGTTTATTGACGAGGGTTGCAACTTGCGAGTAAGGCGTCAAACTCGTAAATCGTGGCATTTTCCCCTACTCAACCACCGAACTTGCAAATCGTGACAGTTCCCCCCACTCGACCATCAACGTCGTGCATCACTGCAGTTGCGGCAGGGCATTCTGTTACCTTAAGTCGGAGCTCACCTTTCCAGCACCACGGCGCCGTGCTGACTACCTCCTCAGCGACCTTTCGCCCGTAACTAAATACTGAATTCAACCAAGTAATCTTGCACTCCACCCCACTCATCATGTAATGGAAATATTCTCGCTCCACAAAGGGTAACACTAATGTTTAGTAGAAAAAGTTTTTTTCTGCAGGAAATCGAGTTTTAGTTTATCTAGCATGAACTATGACGTTGATAAGATGTGAGCTAAGTTCAGTTGATGGCTTTTTTTGAGTTTTCGAGCTCCTTTTTGTTTTGCCCTAATTCAATTTTTTTTCATATTTGTGAGTTTTATACCTAACTTTTGAAAATTATTGATTCGTCTCGTCAAGACGAATTGGGAAAGTAAAAATTTATGACTTGTACCCACATTTTTTTTTTTTTTTTGAAATATCTGTGCAAAATTCACAGATGAGAAAAAATTTGAGTGGTATAACCGTAATTGTATCGTCAGTTCAGTGACCTCAGAATTGACGTGTCGCAATTGAGTCGGTTTCTCCTTGGCGCGCCCCCGCCATCCATATATATACCATTTCCCCCCCGAACCCTAGAACTCCCTTCATCTATACATCTCAGATTCAAACAAATTCAGATTCATTTCCCCATTCGAACAATTCCCACTCAAATCCATCGATCATTTCGAATTCATTCCAATTCCACTTCTCTCTTTCTCTCTCTCTCTCTCTCTAGGTCGTTGGAAATGCCGGTGAATCTGACGCACAACGCGATCCCGGCGATAAACGCGGGAGACCTGAACTCGAAGCCGTTGCTTCAGGTACTGGACATCAAGCTTATCGGTAGCCAGGAACGGTACCGTTTCCTTATCTCCGACGGCGCGTCGACTCAGCACGCGATGATCGCGACTCAGCTCAACGACCGAGTCAAGACGGGGCGAGTCCGCAAGGGCTCCGTCATCCAGCTCATCGATTACATATGTAGCACCGTTCAGAGTCGCAAGTAAAAAAGCCTCTCTCTCTAGTCCGTTACTTGATTATGCAAAATATTTAGAGACATCTATAAACGTAGACGTGCGTATGATTGTGTAGGAACGTGTCTGTGTATTCAAAACTGTGCATTTTTTTGGCAATGTTGGGTTTTAGCTGGTAGAATCTTAGTCACGGAAGGACAGTCACATAATCCTTCCGTAGGACCGTTCGCTCACGTCGTTCTCAATCCTTGCTCTGGCAAATTTTGAATTCTTTTGGAAAGATGCCTTCATGCGACATGTAGGGCTACAAACAAGCCGAGGCGAGAGCTCGGCTCGTTTGAAACTACCCACCCGAGCCCTTAACAAGCTAACTAATATCCGTAACGAGCCTCTTTAAACGAACCAAGCCGAGCCAAGCTTTTGAGTGTTGAGCTCAGCTCGTTTAGTAAACGAGCCTAAACTCGTCGAGCCAAGCCGAGCGATAACGAGCTGAGCCACGAGCTGCTCGCGAGCAAGTCAGTTCGTTTGCAGCCCTAAGCACGTGCATTATATGGATGACATGGGAAGAATCTAGGGATTACTCTGCTGTTTATGATGATTAGTAAGGTTGGTTGCTGTTTTCTGAATCAGTTTTGTGGAGCACTTATCGGAAATTCGTTTGGAATTTCTATTTTGTGAAACCACTGAGCAGATGTTTTCAAATGAGGAAAACTTTGGAACAGTATGAAAACGATGAGTACTTTCATGATTTCTGGAAAACCGATTCCTAACGGATTCTTAACAACTCAAGGTTTGTGGTTCCCCAATCGAATACACAACACATACATAAACAGAGGTAGATGGTTTATATATGAATCTAAGTGACTTGCTTGGCAGAGTTATTATATGTAGGAATGTCAGGTTGAGAAGGCTGCCTTTAACAACTGGAGTTTATGGTATTTGAATTGTATAGACGTGTGTTTCCACTTTCCATATATGTGCAGTTAATTAGAATTATTCAGTGACATGCTTGTGTATTTTGCATTGGCGGTAGTGTCAGCCATGGATCCCCTGGTAATGAAAGGTGTCACGACGAGTTGTTTGCTTTTGTATATGACGATAGTAAGACTATTACTTGTCATCATGGAATCTCCCAGTTCTGATTTGTGGAAAAGAACCAAATTAGTGGGTCACTTCTGAAGATCATATCTCAAAGATATACATTTTACTTAATTTTTACCACGTAGTGACAAATTTTTAAGAGATAGAAGCTGCAGAGAGTCAGAGTGAAGGTAAACTACCTAAATTTCTTGAGTGTTTAAGAAACATTATTTGCCTCTTGAATCATGAAATTCAAGTAGGATTGCAGCCTTTTGTGAATTGTGCTGAAACTAGATTATGTTTCTGATGTTGAACTTCAGTGTGGACTGTGGAATTTATATCTTTGATTTATGGTTGCAGGATTATTGTTGTTCTAAACATGGAAACTATTATACCAGATTGTGAAACAATTGGGAATCCAACAATGTTTGTAGAATCTGATTTGGGAGCTCAAAACCCAGGGCCTAGTAACAGCTTTGTGCACCCCCCTGTGGCTGTCAATGATAATTACAGTACCAATAATAAGAACACGAGTGCCCGAAATGCAGGAAACAATATGCAGAGTTTCCCTCCAACTGTTCAGCCCCCGTACCAACCTCCTCCAAATTACAAAATCCATGGGGCAATCATGAAGAATGAGGCACCAGCACGCATAATACCAATTTCTGCTTTGAATCCTTATCAAGGTCGGTGGGCGATCAAGGCAAGAGTAACTGCGAAAGGAGACATCCGCAGGTACAACAATGCCCGTGGAGATGGGAAGGTGTTCTCCTTCGACCTTCTTGATTCTGATGGTGGTGAAATTCGAGCCACCTGTTTCAATGCTGTTCTTGACCGCTTCTATGAAATAATCGAGGTTGGAAAAGTCTATTTGATATCAAAGGGTAGCTTGAAACCCGCACAGAAGAACTTCAACCATCTGAAAAACGAATGGGAGATATTTTTGGAAGCAACTTCAACAGTCGATCTTTGCCCAGATGAAGACGGTTCAATACCAAGCCAACAGTTCTCCTTCCGACCCATCAGTGAAATTGAGATTTCCGAAAATAACTCCATTATAGACGTCATTGGTATCGTAACAGCTGTAAACCCCTCAGTCTCTATCATGCGAAAAAATGGTATGGAAACTCAGAGAAGAATTCTGAATCTAAAGGACCAATCCTCGCGGAGTGTCGAATTGACTCTATGGGGTGATTTCTGCAATAGGGAAGGTCAAAATCTGCAGGAAATAGTCGACTCTGGAATTTTCCCAGTTTTAGCCGTCAAAGCTGGGAAAGTTAACGACTTCAGTGGGAAATCTATAGGGACAATTTCGTCTACCCAGCTCTTCATCAACCTGGATTCCTCAGAGGCTCAAAGCTTGAGGATTTGGTTTGATCGAGGCGGGAAAAACACCTCATCTCAATCCATCTCTAGAGACATTAATCCAGGAGGCCCAAAGAATGAGATACGTAAAACTGTGTCCCAAATCAAGGACGAAGGGTTGGGAAGATCAGATAAACCAGACTGGATTAGTGTGAAAGCAACTATATCTTTCATCAAAACGGATACGTTTTGCTACACGGCTTGTCCATTGATGATCGGAGATAGGCAGTGTAATAAGAAAGTGACTAGGTCAGGAAATTCAAAGTGGCAATGCGA
>JAOTQK010000020.1:950998-967530 GCA_025642025.1 Rhododendron ferrugineum
GGACCATAAACGAAGTATTTTGAACAAAATGAGCGGCTCCGATCGTCTTTGCGGGACCCGAGACGGGCGCAAACGGGGTCTGTATGCAACTGTTGTACCTGTAGCAGCGTTCTACAAGTTAATCCCATTTTATATTTATGGGTACGGATCGGTTCAGATAGGGTTTTGGCAGAGCCGGTCCTGACTTTGAAGCGAACATAAAAAATGAGGCTCTTTTTTTAGACTATTGTAAGGGTAAGATAAATAGGAGGAGTCCCTGAAATTCAAAGAAAATTGGATGTTATACTCTTGGGTTCAGATGAGATTGCTATTCCTAGGTACGGAGTCCCTGGTTCATTTACTTTGGACCAAAAAAAAAATACTATTCCATATCGGATACGATGGAAAGTACAATCAATGAAAACTGAGTTGATTATTACGAAATATGTACACCTCTTTGAAGGTAGAAATCTTTTTCCAAATCTAGCTAGACAAGCCAGAATTGACCAACGCCATCACCATTTTTCATCACCACCACCCCTCTCCTCCACCACCACCACCCTTGGCACACCTGAAACCACCCTAACCCGCAACCCACATCACCGCTGCCACAATCACCACCACCGTCTTTGCAAAGCACACGGCCTGTAAAAGATACAGACAATGAACATCAAGCTGGAGCTCCTTGATTTTATTTTGCTCTTCAAATCTTGCAACCACCAAAATTAAAAGAAAAATAACAACAATATGAACATACAGAAAACCAATCAAACGAGCTCACCACCCCAATCTAGCATCTATTCGAAAGGCAAAAAGAACATCGTCATTAAGAAACCGCATTAACATGTCTCATCTCAGATGTTTTCTAATCAACAAAACTCAGTTTTATAGCACACTAGCTCCATTGATCCAATACAGTTGCATAACAGATTAAAGAGCAAAGTTTGGTTGCAGATGTCAAACTCTTAGTTAATTGCACCACCATGGCATTGCTGATTTCCACGCAAGACTCCATCTCAAGATATCTACCTCCAGAAAATAACAGACATAACTTGCTTACGGCGAACTATTGTTCCAGCTCCCACATGGAACCTGTTGTCAGACAAACATAAAAAGTACTGTAAACTAATTTTGATGCCGAAGTTGCAGCCGTTCAACAACATCCTATTGCGACGAAAAAAGGAGAAAAACAAACAATAAAAGAATGCAGTTCCAGTACAAGATCCTTTACCATCTTCACTTAGTATTTAGTAAAGACCTGGGGAAAAGAAAGGCAAACATTCTCCGGCTTCATTAAATGTGTCACTTTCAAAAGCAAGACAAGCTTGGATAGGATAGCTAGTGAATACAAGAAAGAACTAGCAGATTGGATTCCCTTGACCGCAAAATTTAGTTTTTATTAAGTGCGAAAAGAACATTTTTAGGTGAAAACATAATCAAGAACAGAATATGACAGACTGCAGTGAAAGTCTATGGATTGCATCTAATGAGAGCTTAATAATTTTGTAAAAAATTGAATACCCTAATATGAAATGGAGCCTGAGCTGTTCTAAAATGCTGAATCACTGATTTTGGAGAAAATGCCTCGACCAACAAGCATCCGGTGTTTTCTCTCCCCCACAAGCAAAAAATAAGTTATTCACAACACTTCTTTGAAGTGTCTAATTCCAATTGTGCTCTAGGAGTTCAATTCCAAATATTGGTTGTAACTCACACAGGGTTTGTCAGAAAGACAAGCTGAAAAAAGAGCTACAGCTGCTGTTGACACAAATTAGTAGGAAGGCAAAACCGATTACACTTCTGCACATTACAGAAGGGGGAGATAGGGCACATATACATCTGACAATTGCGTATTTCGAAATTTTAATTCATGATACAGGCAAAACGCAAGCACATATGAAGTATCGAGGCTCATACTTGTCATAAGTAGGACTTTATCAAGCTAGCAAACTGATCATCACCGCGAAGCGTTCGTAAATGCTGGGGCTGCAGACCCAGTATTGATGAGGTGGACTTCTTGCGGGAGAAGATTATATTTGATACCAAGCTCCTCAAATATTTTCTTTAGCTCCAACATTAACTCAGTTCTCCTGCTGTTCTTCTCTGGATAGTTTTGGAAATTCATGGTATGATTAACAAACAGAGCCATTTTCATCTTGTTCACCTCCTCAATATCCAAAACTTGCACGCTGTGGTTGGGACGCCAATGTTGAGGCTTGCTCTCTAAGTACCTGAAAGCAGCCAAAAACCTGTTTTTTCAATACCTTCTACTTGAAAAAACAAAATCACAAGAAGAAAATGAAAACGTCAACCACTCGACAACAATATGCAAAATTTAATTGCTTTTTCTCAACTTACTGGGAACATTTGAAAAATAGGAGCCGAGCAGGTTTAAATAAAAGTGTGACATCATCGAAGTCTATAAACAATAGACTCCGTTCTTTACTTCTTTAATTGTCAAACTTGTACTAACAAACTAAAAACCACTCTCGACATAATATGGAAGCTAAAACAAGGAGATGAGTCAGATGACAGACCTCACAACTAAGTATTAAGAACTTCAGGATTAAATGTTCAGAATGACAGGAAGATGAGCTTTGCAATCATGAGTACTATGTTCAATATGGAAACCAATATGAGAAGTGATCAACTAACAGGATATAGCTACACTGCCAGACTACCGACATCAAATATTCCATGCCTCAATACCCAGACGAAGTAGATAGCTAGCTTTCTTGCGCTAAGTTCGACCTGCCTCTGAACTAATGTCTCGTACTAGCATACTTCGACAGCTAAAAGAGCCAAAATGAGATTAGTATACTCATCTATCTTAGTTGTTATGTTTAGTTTGTCATGGTTGATGGTGGCAGTAGAATACACACGGAAGCAAACAAATGAGTTAACATACGCTTTTATTTTAGCTTTAAGAGCTACAATACTCTCAGCTGAAGTTGACAAACCAATAGCAAACTTCACCGAATCACTCATCTCTGGGCTTCTATAAAAATTGCTTATCGGTTTCGTAGCCAGAACTGAATTTGGATAGGAAATCTTTTCATTGTCGTATCTCAAGAAGATTGTCGTCAAAATGTTCATCTCTTCCACAACCATCTGCAAATGTCAGTATGTTAGGATAAATGAATCAAACAAACATTAAGTACTCTAAAGCTGCAAGTATTGCAGGCTGAGTGAGTTACCTGTACCCCATCAATGACACAACGATCGCCCACATCAAAGGGGTGCATCACAAATACAAAGATGATGGCTTCAAACACAGTCTTACAGGTGTTGCCAAATATAAAGGCCACAAGTAAAAGCTGAGAGGAAATGAAGACGAGCACTTGGGTTGTTGCAAATCCCATCAAAATATACCACACAATAAATATCACTACAAGTATAAGTCCTGATAAAATTCGGTTAAGCTCCTCGATGGCTGTTTTAGTGTCATTTAGAGAATGTGCCAGTGATTTGCGTTCATTGTAGACATTCACCTGCAGAAAAATACTGGTTCAGTATAAAAAAGAAACAAAGTTCCTGACTACAACAGTCTTTTACACATTAATATGAGGTGGATACACAGAAATTGATGTTTCTTGAGAGAGGAAAAAAAAAAGCAGCATTTACCCCTCGTTATCATTGTTCTAAAATCCAAACTCTTTGTGAAGGATAGGTTTTATGACTAAACTTCCAAGCAAGTAAAATACCTTCCTAAAACAATCTTAGAACACTATTGTGAAATGTATTTCATGGCAATGTTCAAGTCTTACACAGCTTGTAATCATTCTAGTGAATCATGCAGTAGTAAACAAGTCCAAACAACAGTTGTATTGAGGATGCCGATCAAAAAAAAAACAGTTGTATTGAGGATACTATGAATATTGATGAGAGGAAAGAAAAATAAACTAACTGTACTGGAAAGCCCAAGTTCACCAACATAATTATGGGGAAAAGTGGAACAATAAAAAGAATTTGCAATGGAACCTATACACAGTAGCGGAGCCAGAATTTTGACCCGGAAGAGGCCGGATAATTGGCATATATTTTTAATCGAAATGTATAATTATTATATCCTAAAGTTTTTGTTTTTCAATACACTACATTTGTATATTAAAATAATTTTAGCCTTAAAATATACCAATTATTTTGTTTTTTCCTTTAGGCAACATCAACAGCCACGTGATTATTTTTTATTTATGAAAAAAATTGAGAAATGAGAATGTAAAATAACCGGTTTTTTATCAAATCAAACCAAAATTATTAAGATTATAAGTAGCTATACACGAATATTATCAATAATATTCAAAATCAAGTATATACAAAATAAAAAATTTAAAACTCGGGGGTTTGGAGGGGGTCCAGGGCCACCCCGGGCCCCAACATAGCTCCGCCACTGCCTATATATGAAACTAACAAAACAAAACGAAAAATATCTTACCACCCACTTCCTTAAAGATGATTTCTTAATTTTTCCAGTTTCTGTCGCCCCCTCAAACATTGGGAATACATTATCTACGTCCTCCTTTTTCATGAAGCGCAACAGGTCCTCCTCGTCAATATACCTAGAGGTATAGCAATGAAAAAAATGAGAAAGTCAGGAAAAGTGAAGCCAATAAACACATACAAAATTTCAAGAGGCGATAATCCCACTTGTGACCATGCCGCGCTACATTTTTGAATATTCGATAAGCAGCAGCTTTTGCTTCCCACTCACTAGTAATCTCCTTATCTTTTTGCTCAACACCCCCATCATCAACACTCTCGTCAAGTGCATTGGAAATAGTATGCAGCCCTGAACCCTGAATCACTTGAATCAACCCTCTCATAGTCCAAGCAGAAATCTTCTCTTGTTTCATCTTATGAAGCTTCTCTACGTCAATCACCTCTTCTTTGTCCACTTGTTTTCCTTTCTTCAGATTCCTGATACTCAATTCACCGCTATTCCTACCATTGCTAAGCCTTGCTTCATACTCCATTGATGCAATTGGTGGCCCAGAAAGGGTCTGAAGAACAAACTGATGAAATATAGACTCTTGGATCCTATCGAAGAATCTATTGACGTGAAAAGAAGACGCTAATATCTTGACAAATAGAGTTTTCATCATCCACATTCCTGCTCCAATTAGAGTGGACGCAAGAGCCCTTGTGATGTAATTCAAGATCCTGGTAGTCTTCCTTGGTCGCCTAACACCTCGGCTTATCAGCAGACCCCAAGCCAGAAGAATCAAACACAACCAAATGAAAACCCGAACGGATTTTTTTAAACCATAAACAAAGTACAGAACCTTCTTCTTAAGCAGAAAGTTCCTCTCAATCAAGAAAACAAGGACATTCATAAACCATTTAGTAATCAATCCACCACAAAATATTACCAACACCAGCACACACCATTTCCAAATTTCCAAACTCCAAATGGTATGTTTCTGCAATTTCTCAACAGTTAAGCTAGCAACTAAAACACTCATTATGCACACAAACACAATCCACTCAATTATAGCCATAACCTTCATTTTGTTACCCGATTTGTCACCGACCCTGACGTTTTCGGTCTTGTAGACATCTTCGTCGTCTTCGTCCTCTTCTCCCGGTGAAGCCATGAGCGGCGTTTTCGGAGTCACCGGGGCCGTCCTTACATTGGTTTTGCTGGTGGGTGATGCCATGTGCGGCGAATTCCTATAAGGTGAGCCTGAATGCACCAAATGGCTACTCTCTTCCACTAAATGTGACTCATCTGAATAAGAAGAATGGGGCTCCGCAAATCTTGATTTGGGCTTGGAGTAAACAGATCGAGTAAGCGTCCTTCTCCTAGTAACAGCCTCATCTGCGGTCTTTGGAGGCCTGTTCGGGGTTGTACTGAAGTGGGTTCTCTCCGGAGAAGAAGAAGAGCTTTTGGGTTCAGAGATTGGGACTCTAGTATTAAGACTCTGAAGCTCTGTTGAACCGGCAAGGTGTGACCCAACTGATCTAGATCCTTCTATACCCGAAATGGAAACAACAACTTCATCGCCACCAACTGGCTTCTGCTCCCTAGCTTTCCCAACTTCCATACTAGCTATCACTATCAAATAGGACACTCAAGTTTGGTAATCACTTCTGCTAGACAAACCCACAAACACTTGGACAGGAAAATGTTAAATCTTTAGATTTCCCCTGCAAAAACGGTGGAATACGAATAGGCATTATGAGAACCAGTTGGGTTTTGAAACGTTAGATCGTATACTACAATAATGGAGACTACTAGTGGTTCATTGCTCTACCTGAATCCTGCTCCACGCCTTGAACTCCGTCTCTTCGTCTCCCTCTCGATGATTTTTCTTTTTTCCTTTTTTTCTTCGTTTTTGATGAAAAGGGAACTCAATGCATCTTGATGAATTTTCTACTCCCATATGTTTGTTGCGCCTTGGGCTTGTGGTCTTAGGAGTGCTATTGAGGGGCAAGGATCGTTTGGTCGGTCAAAAAGCTACCTTCACTATCCTAAAACGAGTGTGCAATTGGCTTACTTACTTTTAAAAAAGTATATTAAACATCCAAAATTACATGATTGATTAAGGGATAAAGATGAGAAAATGATATTAGTACTTCAAAAATTGATGCAATTACTCCAAAATTAGTGTAATTTAAAAGTCACTTTCCTTTGTCTTTTGGAGTGTATGCATCAATTTTTGGAGTGTCAATTTTATTTTCCTAATGATATCTAATTAGTCTAATTCTTACCGGATGTTTTAATCAACGAAGCCTATAACCTAAATAGTTCATATCACGGTGACGAAATCAGAGGGCCGAAAACCCCGACGGGAAACCTTTCACTGTGCCACACGATTCTTTCGCGAAGCACTCTAAAGTTATCTAGACGCACTAGACCCGCATAGTAACGAGGGGGAGACTAGTGATGCCAACAGGATGATGAAACTGTGGGAAGGGGAGCTCTTGACTCTTATTGTATTATCATGCAAATATTATTTTTTTGCAATACTTGTACGTCCGTTCATTTACCTAATTAAGAAACGTTGTCTATGTTCTATTGGATACTTACAGCATGTTTATCATCTGCAGAACACAATATGACACTTCATGGCATTTACAACTTTACTACATAGTTTGGCTACTCCAATTAATTCCACCATGATTAGTAAAGTTGTAAATGCCATGAAGTGTCCTATTGTATTCTACAGATGATACGCATATTGTAGGTATCCAATAGAACATAGACAACGTTTCTCAATTAGGAAAATGAAAGGACGTACAATTACTGCAAAAAAAAAAAAAAAAACCTACCTGATAATACAATAAGTGCCAAGAGCTCCCCCTCTCACAGTTTCATCATCTAGCTAACTTTACTTCTTAATTAACTTCAGTATTGATCATAAAGTTACAAAAAAGAACACTAGCATAACTACAAAAGACAAATAGTTCAATGTCGGGCAATGACAGTTTGTCTGCATCTTGGGAGATAATTGAAATAGTCCAATTCAATGTCTGTTTCTTCATCCCCACTAGAGTCTATGGGGTTCTCCAAGAGCATTGAAAAGCCTGGAAATTTTCTTTATTTGAAATCCACAACTTTTACATTTCATTGTAGATGATCAGTTAGCACAGCTAGTCTTCCCCTCATTAATAGTTTGATTGGGCATCGAAACATTGTTAGTCTTCCCCTCGTTAATAGCTTGATTGGGCATCGATAATATTTTTTGATTCGTAAATCACAAGGTTTAAATTTAATCTTATTCTTACTCCACAACACAACATGATAAGACTACCACGTTGAACATGCAGTTACGCACTGCACATCAATGCGACCTCACCAACCTTTAATCATTTTCTTGCACCTATTATCACATGAGCCGTACATCACCTATTCTTCCACGTCCCATCTATTCCATCGTTACTTAGCGTATATAAAGAAAATCACGGCTGAATCCTACCAGGGATCCGGATTTTTGTTAAAATCCGGACTTTTTGTTCTACGTCATTGGATTGTGCTTTCAAAAGTTCTGGATTTGCGGACGATTTACAACCGTCTTTTTGTTTACATGGAGTATTTTTTTTTAAATTCTCACGGCTAATCCTATCAGGGATTCCGGATTTTTGTTACAATCCCAACCATGATCTCAACCATTGGATTGTGCTTTCAAAGATCCGGATCTACGGACGATTTACGACCGGTCATAAATCGTTCGTAGATCCGGACCATTGAAAATACAATCCAACGACTGAGATCATGGTTCGGATTCTAACAAAAAATCAGAATCCCTGATAGGATCAGCCGTGAGAATTATAAAGAAAATACTCCATGTAAACAAGACATCCAACATTAAAATGACAAGTTTGTGTATATTTTTCACTTTTTTCAAAATTAATGTCTTGTTTGGAACACTTTTTGAAAAGTCTTTTTCAAAAGATTCCTCATATTTCTAATTATTTCTCTCTCTATCTCTATCCACTTATTAATTCTACTATTTTTTCAAAAAATGTTTCAAACACAGCATAAATGTCATACTAGGTTAACACAAAAAGCACAAAGCAAAGTCATGTATAATATTATTTTTAAAATAAGGGGGTTAGGGTGATAGTGACGTCGAGTCATGACCACTTATATTCTAGGTGATACACGTACTACGACGGCCAGGACGAAGGATTTTCGACCAGAGGGAGCTAACTTCTAAGGAATCGCTAGTAGTTGCTCGGTTAGCCCTACACCACTTGTTTCTACCCCTCTCTTTCAAGAGGATTCGTGACATGCCAAGCCCGGTTAATATTCTTCACTCCGCATTGAATTAAAATCACATGCTCCACCGTTTGTATAGACCCTCGTTAATTCCTTTGAGTGTCATTCTTGCGCGCGAACTCAATTCCACGCCGGGTACTTGGGTTAACAACGCCCCTGAATGGATTGATGCGCACACAACCTAAATATTCAACGTCTACTGCTAGAAGTACTGGTGAGGAAACATTATGAGAGTAATAGGGCCCATATGACTTGTCAGTTTGATTATATATAGCCGAGGCTCGGCCAATTGAGCCATATGGGCTTTACAATTGGGAGAAGATCGAAGAAGAGCTTTTGGGTTCAGGGATTTTAAATCCATGCTAATGGAATCAGCCTATAGATTAGATTATGTTCACCCTTTTTATTTTAGGGAGATGCTAAGGGCATATCAATTTGTCACACTTCAACCACACCCCTCTCATATTAACATAAAGATTGGCTGATTTGTATCCTATTTCCAAATAGGGATGCATGTGATGGCTACATCACCACACTCTCTTTCTCGAAAAATTCTTCCCCTCTCACATAAATGTCGGGCCCAATTTTCTGTTGGATAATTTATATGATTATGAAAACTCTAGAAGAATATGAATGACTAAACACAAAACAATAATCAACCAAATATAACAAATTAACATTTGCAAGAGAAGGATAAGAATAGCCTGTGGGGTGGTCGAGGCACGCGAATAGTGCTCTTCTTGAGGAAGGATACGCCACCTCCTGCACATGATTGCATGGTGCTCTTTTTCCAAGATATGACGACCTTCGAACTTCTTTCTGTGCAGTAAAGAGAAAACTCACAAACCAATAGTTTCTGAGGCAGGAAATTAGGAAGATATATAAATGGAGCACTTGGTATAGATGTTGTGAAAACAAAAAACAATAATATGAATAACAAATTAAGCTCTCTCGTACGTGTTTCTGACTTGTGGGAAGGAAAAGAACTTTGCTTGTTTATATAGAGGAATTTTACTCCGATAAGAATGTTAGTTTGCTAGGGATTAATGACATGCATGCCTAATATTAATGCAGAAATACAAGGAGACTATTTCTCAAGGAGACCAAGTCTCATTGGTTACAATTATCCCACGTTCTCGATCTAACAATACCGGTTAGGGATAGTACTCTTTTAAGGAGCACAACTAGAGCAGGGCGAAGCCATAAATTATAGTTAGTCGGGTCAAATACGTAAAATAAGAGCTGAGCTACAAAAATACTATAAGTAAAGAAGAAATGGGTTGCATGTAGGCAATAGCAGAGGGGAAAATTCTACTCTTAGTGAGGCTTTCGGGGCAGATTTTCTAATTCTTGGGGGGTTAAAGTGTACAAAATAATTGTGGGATTGGACCCACATGTATGTGAAAGAGGTATGGTTAGGATGTGGTTGGTTGATCTGTTTCTAAACCTATTGTTTGTTTTAAGGAGTAGGGTTGCATGACCCCACTTGGCATACTCTTCCTCTGCTCAACAAGTAGGTGACAATAATCCTATTGATCGATGACCAATCAAATAATGTATAAATGTTTAAAACTAAATTAAAAAACAACGTAATCAAACATACGAACCCCTCACACTTTAGCAGAGGGAGGAGCATTGCACATGGAGCACACGTATTACTATCCGATCAATACATGCTCGCAAAATTATTTATATAATTGACGAATGAACATTTTTCGTAATTGAATGAAACCAAAGAATTCAGTGTTAGAACAACGGTGCCTGATGGTGTCGGGTGTTTTCACTTTCCCTTCTTAAAAAATAAGTATTTATTTTCAATTTTCAAACTTAAAAATAATGTATTAACAAAAATAATTTTTCTATTTTTTTTACATTGTTCAAAAGATCTTATCGAGATCTATCAAACAAGATTCATATATATTACATATTTTTTGATTTCGGTAAGCTCATTATTTTTAAGTTTGAAAATAAGTTCTTACTTTTAAGTACTTATTTTAGAAACTGAAACGGGAATCTACTTATAATTGTAATACCGAACTGGAGAAAGGTGAGAATGACTTCAAGTCACCATGCCACTTATATTCTAGGCTACAGACATGTACAATAAAAAATAATGTTTTTTTTTTCTCTCGTTATCCCTTGCCTCGAATGGAGACAACAAAACTAAAAACATGTAACTGATTGGCGCCCTAATACTTAATGGATGTTCTAATCAACAAAGTCCATAACCTAAATAGTTCATATCACAATGACGAAATCAGAGGGCCGAAAACACCAACGGGAAACATTTCACCGTGCCACACGATTCTTTCGCAAAGCGCTCTGACGTTATCAAGACGCACTAGAAGCCGCATAGTATAACGAGAGGGAGACTAGCAATGCCAATATTGTTTGGTTTTTCCCACATTAAATTCAGTTTGAAAAGAAAAAGAAAAAGTGAATAATGGGTTGTTGAGTACTTAATTGGCCCATGTAAATATGGTCATTGAAAATCCTCTTGAGTGGGTGCCAGCAATTCCAAGAGCATTTGTGATGCTTGGAATTTGAAGAGCCAAGTGTGTAAATCTTTCTCCTGGCCCTATTTAAGTGAAGTGGTGCATGTGTGCTGTGTGTGCCGAGTGTGAGAAAAAGGAGAGGGCAGCCCCTTTGGGGGTTGCCGCAAAGGGACTGCCAGATACACCGGCTGAGAGGTGAGAGGAGAGTAGATGTGAGGGAAAAATAGAGATGTTGGGGGTGAGGGTAAAACATTGTATAGAGCCAAGTGTTAGGAGCTTGGGGAGGGTTTTACATATATCTCACATTGTAATATCTATTTTTCATATAGGGGAAGATCTCTCTCCCTTGGACGTACCTGAGTTTGGAGAACCACGTATTTTGGTTGTGTTGTTCTCTTGTGTGTGATTCCATTTTTGTTGTTTGCGCTTCCGTTGCGGGTGGGATTTAGGGGAAATATCCCAACAAATATGACATGTACAAAGAACTTTAAAGGCTATGGATTTCAAATAAAGAAACATGGGAAAATGACGGCCAATGACGTGTTTTGATAATTAATACCCACCAAGAACATGCTGAGAACATTTGTTAATGCTGAAAATGTCCATGGCGGGTATTAATTATCAAAATACGTTCTGGACCGTCATTTTCCCAATAAACATTTTAGGTTTTTCAATGCACCAGGAGAGCCCAATTCTAGAGGGGTTGAAGAAACAGAAATTGAGATGGAACCATTTCAATGATCTCCCAAGATGCAGACACAATTGTCATTGCCTAACATCGAACTATTTCTCTTGGTGGTTATGCCGGCCGGATGTCCTTTTTTGTAACTTTGTCAATACCGAAGTTAAGAACTAAAGTTAACTGGATGATGAAACTGTGGGATGGGCTACCCTTGCCACTTAGTGTAATATCAGGCAAATTATTTTCTGCAATACTTGTACATGTTGGAAATTTCAGATTAGTGAATGGAAATTGGGTACATGGAGGGTCACTGAGGCAACAGAAGGGTCCCGATTTCGGGTTCATTGTACCTGGACGACTTCCTCTAATTTCCAGCAGTTTTCAGCAAGTTATTGCCCTATAAAAGTGTGGTTTATGGCAGATTCAATCACCAATTCACTATGGCAGTTTTGTGTATTGAATTTCCCTATTCAAGGCTGTGAATTGAGGCCCAAATTCATTTCTAGATGTTACAAAACCTTCCAAAGGTGCATAAATAGGGCAGTCCCGTATTGAATTCTTCACCAGTTCATGAAATACTCCAAGTATATTCTGAGATCGTTCTTGTGAGAGAGAGAGAGAGAGAGAGAGAGAGAGAGAGAGAGAGAGAGAGGCAGACGTAGCATCCAATTCGCCTGTGAAGAAAAGCGAAAGATGTAATATTGATTGTATTTTAACCATAACCCTAACATGCCTTTATATAGGCTACAGAACTTGGAGACTAAGAAAGTAACCAACAAGGAAACATGAATAACAAAGAAACATAAATATTAGCCTAGCCTAAACAGGAAATATATATATTGAAACCAAGAAAATATAAATATTATGTTAACATCCCCCCTCAAACTCTAGTAAGTCTGCCAACTTGAGTTTGAAAAAGCCAAGAGAAACTAGAAGCAGCCATGCCAAGCCAAGTCAAGAGAACCAGGAAAGCCAAAAGGATAGCCATAAGTGAGAACCAGGAGCAGCCACGCCAAACCAAAAGAGCCAAAGAACAGCCATGAGCGAGACAAGCCATGGCAGTAGAGATTCGAGGTGAAATCGAAGTGAACGAGCCAGTTACATATTACTACGAGTGCTCGGCGGACGGCGACGGAATTTAGGCCGTCTGCCGAGAGCGAATATTCCACAGGGCCTAGATCTTATAGCTCTGATACCATGTGAAGAAAAGCGAAAGATGTAATATTGATTGTATTTTAACCATAATTAACCCTAACATGCCTTTTTATATAGGCTACAGAACTTGGAGACTAAGAAAGTAACAAACAAGGAAATATGAATAACAAAGAAACATAAATATTAGCCTAGCCTAAACAGGAAATATATAATATTGAAACCAAGAAAATATGGTAACATAATATTTTCTAATATTATGTTAACATCGCCAAGGTGGCTTTCCGGTGATGTTCGATAGCCGTGGTCTAACCGTTATATCCTGGGAGACAGACGGCGGTCAACCTCCAACACCCAACGATGAGGCAGTGAATCTGTTTTAAGGAGACTGATTCAGGGCTCGGTTCGGTGTTCATATTTCTGTATTTTTCATATTCTGTACATGCAACTTGTAATCTGTTATTTGTCTATCTATCGTAATGAAATTTGTACTCTGGAATTTGCTAGTTGTATCACTTTTTCCCAACAGTACATCCCTTCATTTACCTAATTGAGAAACGTTGTCTATGTTTTATTGGATAACGTTTCTCAATTAGGGAAATGAAAGGACGTACAAGTATTGCAGAAAATAATAATCTACTCGATAATACAATAAAGCCCCATTCAATTGCCAGAAAAGTACAAGAAAGAATGGGAAAATCAACTTTCCCATAACTTTTGTAGTGTTCAGTTGACAGCAAAGTAGTGGAAAACATGTTTTTAAGTTTTCCTGCAAGATTTACTTTCTTGCAAAACTGATCCGGCCAAAAGTATAGGATTTTGCGTCACGGGAAAAGTTTTCTACATTGTGGTGCCAAAATAATTGGCGGGTAAGAAAAAAAAGTGAATGACGCCAATACCAAAAAAATACGAATTAGGTTCTTAGAAAGACACTTTGAGATTTACGTGAGCAACAATAATTTCGACTACTATGATGCTTTCTGAGATAATTGTTATGGAAAAAGATTGGTAGTTTATTTTTTTTGGAAGTATTTATTTATCTTGTCATTAGTGTTCAATTTTGTTTTGTACTAACTAATTATCAGTGAGTTTTTGTATCAATAACGGTTGTTTAACATTTGTTTATTTAGTTATCATATACTTATTTTTTAAACTTCATTTGTACGGTTGATTATTAGAGGATGTGTAATGACCCATATTTAATTTGGTGGTTAAAATTATCATTATTTTTAGATTTAAAAAAAAAAAAAGTATTTACTTAGAAATTTGAGGTGGATTTGCCGTTTGGAAAAAAAAAAGAAAAGAAAAACTAGTGTCATGCTTGGTGGTAGAAGACATGTGGCTATTGAGATGTCAAGGTTTTGTACAAAAGGTGAGGTGGTGGGACACATGTCTCTAGTAGTTCATGCATGAATAGCTTATATTGTTGACTATTTGTAGTCATTTTTAGACTTGTAGTTTTTACTATTTTGACATATTTGTAAAAGAGAAGCCCAGGTTCTAGTAGAAGACAAACTAGGTTCAATTCTATGTTTCATGGAGAAAGGAGGTTTCGGTGGCTGTTTGATGAAGTAAATGGTCATGTTGCACCAGTTTGAGATGAACATTATTTGCGACAATAGAAGCCACACAACTAGTGATCACAATTTGAGGTACCGGAAGTATACAATATGCATCATTTTCTCCGGAGTATTTTCTTCATATCTCAATTTCGTACTCTTTAATTGATATCTTGCCACCTTTGAATTCTGCGTAGTTTATTGAAATCGAGAATCGTTGTCATTATTTATTGACTACATATATTGCCACTAAATGCCGCATAAGATATCTTAGCTATATGCCATGGAATGAATTGGTACATGAACGCGTGGCTAGGTCAACAGTCCTCCAAGATAAACCTTTTTGGTTGAGGGGGTGAGGTCTAGTCACCGTTGTGTACCAGATAAACTGGATTTAATCCCGCTTGAGATAATCTCGTTTTGTCGTTGATTGAGCTAATTCCTTTGCTTTGAGCTATTATTCGTCGTATTGTATACTTCCCGCGTACTTTATGTGGCAGGTTGAGAAAGGAGTTAGTGGAGGCCGAGTTGGAGTATTTGAAGAATTTAGATTTGGAGATTATTAAGAAATCTGTATCATTTTGGAGGTTTTAAGCCCACCATGTATATTTGTTCTTGAGGACTTTTGTAATTATTATAGATGTATAAATTTTGAGGCAATGTAAAAATTTGGGTCGTCACAGGATGTCAATTTAAATGAGCGATTTGCATGACCATTCAGAAAATAGCAAATTGACTAAGGAATTGCAAGTCGATTTTTTCATTTCATGTTAAGGCTTTGCATGACCATTATGTATGTGTTAATTTTTGAAATATGATAACCTATTATTTAGCTCTAGCTCAAAGTTACTTTAATTTAAAAATAGCCATGGGAATAAAAATTAAGAAGTTTCTCATAAGAAGTTTCTCAAATAAACACTCACTGGAAAATAGATTTCTTTTTCCTTAACTTTGCTTTACTTAATTTTTTTTGAGAATAATTTTCCAGTACGATATTCCTGACAACTGAACGGAGCCTAAGTGCCAAGAGCTCCCTTTTCCACCGTTTCATCTTTCAGTTAACTTCACTTCTTAACTTCGGTATGCATCGTGGTAGATCATTGAAATTTGAAAGAGTCCAATTCAATGTCTGTTTCTTCATCCCCTCGGGAGTCGGGTTCTCCAGGAGCATTGAAAAGCCTGGAAATTTTCTTTATTTAAAATCCGCAACTTTTAAAAAAAATTTGCACACGTCCTGTTGGCATTACTAGTTTTCCCTCGTTAATAGCTAGCTTAATTGGGTATCGATAATGTATTTTGTTTTGTAAATCAAAAGGTTTAGGGTGTTTGGGAGCTAATTTTTTGACTTTTCATTTTCCACTTTTTAGTTTTTTGGCTTTTGGAATTATGATCAGAATGTATTTTGTATTTAGTGGAGTGTTTGGATGATATGTGCAGAGTGCATTTTGCAATAGGAGATGAATTATGAATTGATTTTTTACTATGTTGCCCCCGCTAACTATTTCTACTGGTACGTGGCCCTCCCTTCTACCAATACCCCCACCTACCGGTACTCTTCTTCTTCTTCTTTACTTCTTTTCTTTTCTTCTTTTGGTCAACACAACACACACACACAGGGCTGTGAGAGAGAGAGAGAGAGTGTGTGTAACGCCCCGCTTTTTCGGGAGTAAAATAAAATACTTTTTTAAGAAAATTTGCTAAATAAATATAATTTTTCCAAAATAAAGGTTTCGCAATTAAAATCTCAAGATAAATCTACTGATTCAAAATACATTAACTTCAGAGCTTAATACGGATTCCAAGCATACTCGATCTTCAATCCTGATATTTTTTCTGTGTCGAACTGCACCATCGTTGAATTCCCTCCATTGATTCCTGCGCCTTCTGGCAAATTGACCGCCGAAGCAATCGATTTACCAGGATACAGACGTATCCGTGAGTGA
>JAOTQK010000020.1:1071442-1094426 GCA_025642025.1 Rhododendron ferrugineum
AATCTTGGAAAACAAAATAAAACTATCAAGTATTGATATATGTTCTATTGAAAACCGTGTTCCGTAACGCGAGTTCCCTATTGGCATAAGCTCGCGTCTTGAATGTGTATTGTGAAGAAATCGTGTTCAGGAAACACGCTTTGTGGAAGAATAAAACTAGTCCGGGAAATAAGTAAAGCGGGCTTGAGAAACGCGAGTTCTGTTGTAAACATACTTCTCACCTTCCACCTGCGAAGTATCAAGAAGAAGGCTTCTCCCCTTTTTTGGCAATTTTCAACCTTGCTTTGGAATTAATTTGATGATCCAATTCGTCCTTATTGTATAACTTGTCGATTATAATGTTTATGAAAAGTATGAGTTCAAACAAGTACCAAATGGTTATTAATCGGAGAAGAAAAATCCCGGAAAAAAATGAAAAAAAGTTAGCTGGGTACACTTGATTACAACCCTTATAAAAGAAGAAGGCTTCTCCTCAGTTTTTGAAAATTTTCGACCATATTTTGGAATCAGTTTTATGATCCGATTTGTCCACATTGCAGAACTTGTCAATTAAAATGATTTTGTTTGATTTCAAGTCAATCGGATACTTATTGGTATCTAATCGGAGAAGATATATGTCAAAAAAAATTAGAAAAAAGTGAGCCGGGAACACTTGATTACAACCCTAGAAGACTTTTTTTCCTCCCGCCTTCTAGTCGACGTCGTAGTCCTTTATAACATCGTCGCGTCCAAGTCGACCTTCACCGTCACCGTTCCGACCACTGAGTCAGCCGGCAGAGGTGTGTTCGCGACTCGGGCGATCGGAGCTGGTGAACTCATCCACGCGGCCACACCCATTGTCTCTTTCTCTCTCTACAACAACGAGTGTTTGATGTTTGTGCCTCAAAAGCCTCAAAAACAGAACCACATCTGCAGCAAAAAATGTGAGGAAAAATCTAAGGTACAATGAGTGGTTGTTACATCTAATTCAATTTCTATTGGCGCACATTCTATAATAGCTTTTCGGGTTTTGATTTTATATGGCTTACGACATTAGAAATCGATGCTAAGGTATATATGCCTCCCACGTATTTGACATTTGGCTTCTGAAGGAAGTCCTTTTCTGGCCTATGGTTTTTGTGAAGTCTTTTGATTCAATATTGTTACTTAGAAAAACATTGAAAAATGTGTTGGACAGATGTGGAAAGCACAAGATGCCTCTTATAAACTTGAACTCCATTTCTGAATTCGTAGCTTTCGCAGTTGGTTGTGCATGGTAAGGCTTCTACTAGAACCTCGTATTCGAAATGTGAGGTTATACCAAATGACCAATCTTTATGTCATATAAATCTACCAGACTCATTGTAGACTTAGCTCTATATAGCTTCAGATCATTTATTGGTTGCTTGTAATGGTTTCGAGTATTGCAATGCTTGAGAAAGACATTTCACTCCAGAGAGGAAGCAGATGACTTCACTTTGACAGGGTTGGGAACAAGCCTAGTTAAACCAAGTGGGTTTATTCACATAATTTTGGGACTTCGCATAGCCACGCGCTGCAGTTGCACATGAGTCAGGGTGTTGGATAGCAGCTAGTCTGAATACCTAGTGCAAGAGTCTGTATTTCTGAAAATGGGAGATTATATTTCTCTAGGTGTTGGTTCAATTCTGTTGATTATTTCTAGCTTTGGCTCTCCAACTATTACTAATTACTTGGTTTGAGTCCTGCACGTACACCACAGCCTTCTTACAAGTATGCCATAGCAACTTAGCAAGAGAGAAGTGGACTGTATTTTCCTATCTAAACGTATGGAAGAGGAAGGCTAGTGTGAGTGTTGAAGGTCTTATGGTCCTTGCAAGGGCCACCTTACTAGATTTTGGGGGGTGGGTAGTTTCTTTACCTTGGGGGATTAAGAAGCATAATCTAGCTCACTTGTGCTATTAACTGGAAATTTGTAGAGGCCATGGGCCTTTTCACTCGCCCCTCGGCCCCTGATCCGTTGGAGTCTCTTTTCTCCTAGTTTTATAGGTAAAAGAATAATGTGCTGAAGCATGGTCATGAAAATACTAACTGTTTGGAAGTTATGGAACAGTATTTAGTGAAGAAACTTTGGTTTTCCTATGTCGAAGTAGTTTTAACACTAATAGTCAGATGAAAATGATGATTTCTGCCTAATTAGAATGCAGACTTTTTTTTTTTGGGTAAGTTAAGATTTTATTACCAAACAGAGGAGCTACCCCCTGAACACAACATACAGACAAGGAAAGAGAAAAGGGTTAGGAACAAGCTCCCTCCCCTAACAACATATGAACTAGAACAGCTCTAGACTAGAAAACACCCTACTAACAAAAACAATCAACAGAGAACGGCACATTAAATGTTCCAAACCAAACATATATGTTGGTGAGCAGCTGATCGCTTCATCCGCCACGAGCTCAAACAACTTCTCAGATCAGCAATTACTCTCTGAAGGACCTCATCTGGATTTGCCCGTTTCCCTTGAAACACCCTGAAATTTCGTTCCCGCCATAAGTGGTACAAGGTGGCTGCAAGGGAGAGTTTGAAAAGAGCATGAAAAATACCCTCACCCCCTTTGTTGGATACTGCCCAATCCATCTCCTGATCAAGGCTACCTGGAACTCTATCCACAATATTTTTGGCCATACACTGTTTCCAAACATAAGAGGAAAAAGAACAGGCGAAAAAAAGATGATGATGGCTCTCAAATTCTGCTTCACACAAAACACACGTACTTTCAGAGATAACCCCCCAGGATTGAAGCCTGTCTTTGGTAGACAACCTTCCCCACGCAGCTATCCACTCAATAATAGCCCATCTAGGCACATGTCTTTTAAACCAAACAGCTTTCCACAACCCCAGGCTGAGGAATACGGAACCCCTGCCAATCTGATTTGACTGTAAAGTTGCCACTTGGGTGCAATGTCCACACCACAGAATCCCGCTGAGCAGGATTAGGGAGCCAGGAATTTGGGATGCCTTCTCTTATCTCATTGAACACCCTATTCCTACTGTGTGCCCAGAACCAGGTGCCATTCCGAATAATTGAGGCCACTCTAGAGTTAATACTTCTCAGTAAATTCTTGTCCATTCTACCAGCAAATCTGTCTTTAAGAATTCCTAAAGGATGCCAATTATCAAGCCACAGAAAAGTGTCTTGACCATCCCCAATTATGGATTTAATCCAAGGCTGAACATCCAGCTTCCATCGTTATGGGGTTGATGGGTTTGGTTCAGAGATCTGGTGATTAAAATTCTTGGGCAGGGGTTGGCTGGTTGCCATTTGGTTCAGTCTTGATGGTACAAAGCGAGTTTACATGCTTTTATGTCTTAAGTTGTTTGGCAAGAACATTCGTGAAATCTAGATGTTATAAGAGGGACATGGAACATCTCCGCTTCACGTCATGTCTGCACTATTGTTCACGGTTTTACTGAACAAGCTTTCCGATCACAAAATAATCCTTGTTGGCACTCCTGCTTATGGAAAGCTAGAACGGCTGCACACGAGCATATGTTTCTGTATCTTGACACTTTATGTAGGATTAGGGGAGAGAGAGAGAGAGAGAGAGAGAGAGAGAGAGAGAGAGCACTGGGGGCGGGGCCTAGCATGTGGTTAGTGTTCCTTGTAAATTTTTTACCCAACAGGTAATTTATGAAGAGGAGAACATTGGGGCTTTCCTTTTTATTTATAGCCTAAAGGCATCTTTTGGTCTTCATTTGGGAGGGCAAATGCTCATTGACATAAGTTTTTGCAAACTACGCACGTATGGCACATGAACTGTTAAAATGGATGGAGATCTATAAACCAAGTGGGGGTTATGTGGTCAAGTTTAAACCTCAGGGGTAAAGCGCCGGTAAAGTGGACCTTTCCCAAATTTATACGTATTGTGGTCTAGTACTTTTGCACCAGTACATTTTTTGTGCATCATTCGCTGGTTGCTTTTAATTCAGCCTACTTGTTTCATTTTTCTTCTTTGATATGCTTCATGGCGAACTACCACGACCTATAAATCTTGATTCGGGTGTACTTTAGGTTTACATCATCTTGAATTACTGTCCAATTGGCGAAATTGGTGAGAAAAGGAAAGAAGCTAGGAGGGAAACAAAAACAAGCCTAAGGGTGAAGTTCGGGATAAATAAATAAAAAAAATACAGAAACAGAAACAGAAAACAAAATTGATAATGGCATCTTTCCATCTTGTTTGGATAATTCATGAGGAAAAGAAGAGCAAGACGTGTTATTCTCTCCCTTGCTTGGAAAAGATAAACGATAAATGAGAGACGGTAGATAGTTTTATCTTGTGCTTATTAGGGAAATGAATATGGTTTGTTCCCATTTCTCTCCTCGAAAGCTATCTAAACAGGCAATTATGCAGGAGAGAGTCCATTCCGTTTCCTTTCCTATAAAGTTACTCCATCTTTACTTTCTCTCTACTCTCATCAGCACCACAACTGCAGTGAATTTGTTCCTCTTCTTCGGTGGTTCAATCTAGCTGAGTTTGCATTATAGTCGATCTTATGATGTCTGATGAAAAAACGATCGTGGTCAAAGCAACTATCGAGTTATTGTGTACATAAATTTTGGGAAAGCAGATATGGGAGGGCTGTGGAATTTGAATCTCTCAGCAGCAGTATTCTCTGCCGGGTAGCGAGAACTCACTTCAGGAGTAGCAACCCCACCCTAAGGGAGAGGGACTCATCAACAGGATCTAATACAGAGTAGGGGTCTTTCTTTTTAGCATTTCTATTCTGGGGCCTGTGTTAATGCCCTGGAACAGCCCTGAACCTAATCCAAACATACCTCCCCAATCACAAGAATACAATGGTTTTACATAAACCCAGATGTGTACTTGTAACTACGGTTAGCTCCCGAAGATAAAATGCATAGAGACGAATGGAATACAGAGGGAAAGGATGCATAAAGTCGCTCCCGCGAAAACTTCAATTATGTTCTCTTAAAATGTGGAAGAGACGTATGCTGTTCTTGTGATAGTTTTGTCTCATGGCGGAGCCCGGATTTTAACCCGAGAGGGCCCGGCTTAATATAGCCCATAGCTCTGCCCCTGCTTATCCTTAACCTGAATTAACTTCCTTTGAAGGAATGGAACCAGATAGTGATTTGGTTGCATTCACCTATGAATCTTTGGTCTCTTTCACCGAGGGATTCAGCCTAGATACCCAAAAAACAACTATGTCAATGAGTCATAACTAACCAATCACGATTCACAAGCCACTATACATTACAGAGCTTCTAGATTACCTAGAGGTGACAAATGGGCTGGTTGAAACGGGTCACGGGTCGATTATGTGCGGATTGAATATTGGTCGATCGCAAGCAGGTTGGAACGGGTTGGGTCGAATATGGGTCAAATCAAACCCAAACCCCACCCGACCCAAACCGTTTTTCCTTCTTTTTTTTTTAACCCTTCCCCGCTTCCTTCTTTCCCTTCTCAAAAAAGTTATAAGATGAACACTTCGTCAAAAAAGTTATAGTAGATCAAATTTTGCTAAAAATGGTCCAGTTTTTTTTTATTAAAAGAAAAAAGATGTTAATATCATTTTCCACAATAAAAATATTTAAACTGGTGGATAGCAAATTCAAGACACAAAAATAAGAGCATAAAATATATAAGGACTGAGAATGTGAGTGCGATGAGACTTAAGAGTGAGCTCTCACATAAGTTAGTAAAAAAAGATGCGAGTGCAATCTTGACTTAGACTCAGAAGCTTGCTCTCACCTAAGAAAAAAAAAATGATGCAAGTGCAATTTTGTTCAAATACTCGTTATATGGACCAAAAAGTTTTAAAAAAAAGAAAGAAAAGAGTTAAGATAAAAATCACTGATACCAAAGATTTCAAACTTTTTTCTTTTATAATAAAAAAATATTTACATAAGCGCCCCTAATTTATTCTCGCTGAATCTTTATAGTTAATTGTAGTTTTATGTCTTATTTTTGAGTTATAGGCGTTGGTATTTCGATGCTTTGACGGGAAAAAAAAAATCGTAGTCGAATTTTACGCGGTGTTGAAAAGAAACAGTGGTCAAATTAGAGATGGAGCTCAAATCCTCTATACCCATTTTCGCTATTAGAGATGTTCTGATGCATTTCTTGCGTGATCCAATGAGCGAAAAAGCACCGAAAACTAAATCAAAGAAACCCAATAAAAGGGAAAAACTAGTATAAACCAAAGAAACTGATTTACAATGCTGCGATTACATTTAGAGAATAGCTGGGTGCATTGTAATGGAAATATTACATCAATGGATAACTTTTGCTTACACATTACGACAAATACTGACCTAAAATTTGCAGGTGCTGCCATTAATAAGACCAACTAATGCTCTAATGAGATGAAAACCCGACTAAGCAATGTAAAAGAAGCTCCTTAATGAAGAGACAAGTTACGAGAAACCAACTGCATGTTCCTATGTTCCTGTACCTGCATATGGTCATGCTAATGAAAAACACAGCTTCCTAAAGAATGTATCCCAAGTGGAAAAGCGAGGAGGATAAACGGGAAAAAAAAAATTGAAAAAAATGGGCATGGACTAAAAAATATAGGTCCCTTGCCCGGGCAAATGTAAAACATATGGTACAGAAGGTTGCGGTGAAAGAATGTGCCAAAGTGTTTAAGGGTGATGGGGATTCAAGTGTCAGACACCATGTTTTCTTCAATCCGGGCGTTGATGCAAAAATGCAAACCCTGAGTTTTCACGAATCAATGGCGGAGGATCAATTTCCACCATCTCTACTTCTTGTGTTGAATTGGAGATGTCGTCAACAGAGAAAGGAATGCTGCATAGTTATTTAATTGAAAGATGAATAGGAAAGTTATTAATCACTGAATCTTATAATAAGCTAGTAAGCATCACAAAACAGGGTGTCTCAGTGACTAATAATGTTACCTCGAATCATCGTCCAACAAAAACGAACTGCTTACAGCATTGTTCGAGTCCTCTGTCATCATTACTCTCATACTTGCAATAACCTGTGCCCAATGGAGAAGATATCCAAAATGAATTTGGCATAAATACTAACTCCAAAAAATGAATTCTTCTTAACCAGAGTTAACAAGATTTGTTGTCAGAAACAAGCCAAGGGTAGAACATAACTTACCTCTGAAGACACGCTGTGTGTGCCATACTTGTCATCCCAGTACATTGTACTTACACGGTATACTTGTTGTATGCTGAGGACCTGAAGAAGCATCATACAATAGCTATAGAATGGAAGCTAACCCAATAAATACAAAAGAGGGAAACTAAGAGATGACAAAAGATAACCAACCAATTTTTTTTTTTGGAAAACAAAAGATCAGTTAAAAGGATAGGTTTCACTCACGGGGCAAAGTTCATTGGTTATTTCCTTCAAGGTCTTTTTGGGCTTTTGATGTATAACCTGAGTCGCAAGGAAAAGAAATAGAAGTGCTTGAGCAATATGTGTAATCGTAACAGCAATCAAATTAGCTACAAGGCACAAAACCATGTCATACCAGGAACCCTACTGCCTGTCTAATATGCTTCAGTTCGTCCCACGCAGAGCCTGAATACTGATCACCAAGGGACGTGTGATAAGTAAACAATTAATCAGGTAATAAAGGTAACACTGTTGCATACTGCTTACCTCTTCTGTTGAATCCTGACACCACTGCTCCAATTCAGCTAATCCCGCTTTTACAAACTCCCCATTACTGAATGAGCAACATTCGCGACGCAAAAGAAGACTGCGAAGATAAATAGAAAAAATTTACAAATTAATAAGAAAGTCAATAATTAATCGGACCATATATGGTATGGAAATCATTTACCTGTTAAACAACTGAACATTGATAAACGAGAATATCTGAGTACACACTTTGCGTACTAAAAAGGGAGGAACCTGTGGAGCAACAGAAAGCATAAGAAACTGATGCTATTCCTCAAAAAGTAATCTCTGTGCTTGCCATACTGCGTAAACTTAAAAACTTACGTAGTTTGCTTTCATCATATTCAAGTAGTTGTTTAGGCTTTTTACAATGCTTTGCCAATGAGCAATCAGAGCTTGTTGAGCGACAGCATGAGCTTGAGCACGCCCCTTCACTAAACTTGCTCGAGATGTTCTAGGTGCCTGCATGGATCCAATACAATCACTTTGGATGTAGAGCAAGAGTTTGAAATGTATCCTACTTGGTTTCTAGCCCTCGGAGGAGTTGCGCTGCATCATATGGCTTAGCCAACTTATTTGAGGGGTTTTCTTAAATTACGTCTTATCCACAGAAACTAAGAAAAGTTGCGGACACTTATGAGTGCTAAAAGAACATTTGTTTAACGTCCTCAAGAACAGGAATAACGTACTTTTAATACCTTTTTAAATTAAGTCTTAGCTGAGAGTCAGGAGTCTACTTCGTACATATTTCCTTGTTTTACTATCTTAGCTGAGAGTTAAGACTTTTCAACTACTTTAAGCTACATCTGTCTGTACCAAAATATGAGTTCCGAGCAATGGGCAATAATGCATGGAGCATATGAGGCAAACCTCGGAGAGATAGGGTTACGTGTTAGGAATAAACGGATCGTGAGATGGTAGAGGTGGCACCTAATGAAGATGCATGAATAAAAAATTGGTTAAGATGGTCCGATCATGAACAAGAGCTAGCACTTAATGAAGATAAATGAGTGAAAAATTTTAAATTGGTTACAACGGTTTAGTCAAGTCAAGTACTGTGAAGACTAATAAAGTGCCCCAAGTAGGGTGCAGGACACGGTTCGCATTGAGTATAATCCCAAGGGGCAAGGGCAGAGCAAACTAATTGAGATGGGTTGAGTTCGATTGGGCAATAAGAAAAGGAGGATTGGTTCTACTCCTGAGTTGAAAGATATAACAAGAGAACTTTCGTGTTTCCAGTTATTTGATTATGAGAACCACCTTCAAAACCAGTATGTATGGCTTGGACTTTGGGCAAATGAAACCAAACATATCATGTAGGTATTTACCAAAAAAAACATATCATGTAGGCTTGAGATACCTGGATACAAAATCCAAGTAACGGGGAAATCTCTTTCTTTAGATTGTCTCTTGTCATTCCATATATTTTCTCTAAGAAGGCAGTAAGCTGCTGTTTAAACAACAAAGCTGGATACTTGGCCTCAACTTGCCGTAAGTCGTCCAGTTTACCAAGCATTCGACCATTAAGAAATGAGAGCCCAGCACTTTGTGGAGATGCTCTTAATCCCTGGAATAAACAGTTTACGCAATATAAGAAAGAGAAGACAATTATGACTAGCTGCAAGAAGACTGTAACAAGGTAGGTTTTGTTCATACTTGAGACATCCTCCCAAAAAGAGAAGCTGAAGTTGTTCTTCGCCGCTGGGGAGTCAAGCTAGCTGCTCCACTTGCTTTGAGTGTGTGTTGGAGCAGCAATAACAAAGTGGATGTATTAGACAACCAGTAGGCTAGTACATCGTTACTATCTTGCACCTTCAATAAATTACAAGTTCTTAATGTTAGCATCAGGTGGTGATTTAGCTCACATCTTAGGAGAAAGAATACTATCAAAGCCAACTTCATATTCATTACAACATACTCGGAAAGAGATGGGCACAGGATGATGCAAATAAAAACGATGTTTGCACTTTGAAATAGATCAAATATATCAAGATACCTACCTCTATCGCTGAAGCTATTGTTTGAATTATACGGTCGAATACAGTAGTTCTTTCAACTTCAAATGACCTCCACTGAAGGAGGCATTTGTAAATGAGACAAGCAGCAACAGGCTTGCCCCGAGAAAATCCCAAGTCTTGGGTAACACACTTGATTAGCAGGTCCTGGTTCTCCTGTACGAGTACAGCAGTTTGCAAAAAGCAAAATAGAAAATAAACATGAACCTTGTCAAACCAAGATCAAAGTGGTAAACCAAGTAGACTTTAGTCATGCATCATGGGTCCAAATTGCTCTATGTACGCAAATGGCTGCTTACTTGCTGCTTCTCATTAAGAGACTTCTGCGGCGTTTCCTCAAATACAGGCTCCCGAGGATTTGATACTGCAAGCGTCATGTCCTGAGATGAATAGCATCTTGTAAGCAACACAAATTTCTTGATATGGTCCACCTCACCAAATTTTGCTCAATTCTGAATATGGTGAAAGTAATTATATCTGGTTACCGATAAAATCTTTGTCTCTCCATTGGGAACATTGCCATTCTGGGGAGTTCTCTGGAAGTAAGTAAAGGAACACTCAGAACGGATTTACATGCACAAATACCATAAAAATTACAGTACTCCGTTACTACCTGAATAATTGTTGTCCTTGGCCGTGCAGATAAACTATTCCCATTGGGTGAGATGGTCAATGCTTGCTGACGAAGTACTTGATTCTCTGATTCCATGTTGGTAAGTTTCTCCTCAAGCCTGAATCAGAAAAAGTAGAGAAGCTTCACACATAATTCAGAAGTGAAAAGTCAAAACAATAAGTGAAGTCTAAAGCGTGTGTGTTTCTGAATGCATAACAAAACATCATAACGACAAACTAAAGATGCAGTAACAGGCTGAACTTAAGGAAAATAATCTTCACATTCATGGGAAACAAGGTTAATGCAATCACCTTCAAGAAGCCACTAGAACGGTAGAACTTCTATTGTTAGTTCATACATTAATGCCTTGTTCGGTTGGTGATTTGAAAATTTTTGGGTTTGGTTTTTGGGGTAATGGGTGGAGAGAGAAACTAGGGTAATAATTGGAGATAGGGGTAATGAGGGGGGAGAGAAAAATGAGAGTAATAATCGGAGATGGGGTAATGAGTGGAGAGAGAAATGAGAGTAATGATTGGAAGTAGGGGTAATGAGTGTTTTTGGAGTAGGAATTTTTTTTTCAAATTAGGAACTGAACAAAGCATAAGTTTCCTCATATAAGATACTAACTTCCAAAAGTTTCTTATTTTGTATTGAATTTGCGGACCTCTGCACAGAATTTTGAAACTGGTCCACTTTTCGCTCTGCATCTTCAAGTTTATTAACCAGCTCTGTGTTTCTGACCTCAGCATATGTACAAGCCTTCCTAGATTCTTCAGCAGCCTGTCCCCCCGACAACAGCAAAGCCTGTAAAGCATTCCTCCAAGTCAGTGAACTCCACAACTTTCGTGTAGCTTGAGAATCGATGTAACTAATAAGGTTTTTGTTCGGATAAAACTGATCTGATATGGCTAATATGGGTGACATGAATTGCTTAAATGGTGATTGGAATGTTGCATCGGTTCTGTTCATTATTATTTTATTTCAATTCCATGGAGGCGAAAAATGAAATGATAAGTAATTTAGCAAAACAAACCCAACAAATAGAAAACCATAGCTAAACAAAAAGATCCACCATTCTTTAGCTGTCTAACCAGATCGAAGTGGTAGTAATAGTCTACTTTGAGGCAACATAAAGATCCACCATTCGTTAGCTGCCTAATGACTCTAATCTACAGATAGCATCATTTCACATGGTGTATATTTTGTTGCCGTAAATATTGGTAAGAGTTCAAGTCAGAGAGTGTACCTTCAAACTCTCGACTTCAGCTGTTAAAGAATCAATCTTTGCTGTGTCTTGAACTATGATTGGGGTCTCCTTAACTACAGGAGGTGCTTCTTTAATAGCTTTGCGTGCCGCCTCTTGTTCCTTGATAACTCTGGCATTTGCCTCTTCTACTTGTATTTGCATTGCATGCAAAGCAACCTGTAACTTGGCAATTTCTTGGGCCTTCGCCTCTTCCAGATCAGTCTGTTTTTGAGGAAACAACAATATGGTGCAAATCAGGTTTGGTCACTACCATATCATCCAGAGAGAAGTCATAACTAAATAAAAAATACCCTTAATCGCTTCTCAAGCTGCAACCGCCACGTAAGTTCCTCCACACGCTTTTCTAGCTTGTCTTTTGCTTCTTTGAGGGCCCCAGTTTCTCTTGCAGCCTGGAAGAATTTGCATGAACAGTTAAGAACTAGAAAGTTATTCACCATCGACACCGCATTAAGCATTAAACTTTCAACAAGAGAGGAAAAAACACTAAGCAATGAAAGCAAACCATTTTGAGCATCCTGAGCTCTTTCCGAGCAACTCTTCGCCTCCAACCACATTGAGAAACAATTACAGCCTTTTGAATACTTCTATAATAAGAGTATGCTCTGTGACGACGCAAATGAGCCTGCAAGCCAAAATCATTTGCTCAACATTCAATCACTTGGAAACCAAATGAAGCGGGATTGATAGATGCTATATGGCGATAGGACCTGGATAGTGATTGCAGCCTTAGTTTGCTTTCTGAATCTGAATTCACTGCAAGCACTCATTGCCCTTAAGCCTGTCTGCAATGTGATTGCAGAGGATTGCATTGTTATGTAGGATTTCCGGGCAACATAACGTCGGAAATGCTTCTGGATCTTCAGAGCTGCTGCTTCCTGTCGCAATTGCTCATAGAGCTTGCAAGCCAGCATACCTGATTAAATAAACACACAAAGGGCAGGAAAAAAAGAAATGGAAAATGTTAACATATGCATCAGAATATCAAGCAAGATGAAGGAGGCAATGGAACAGCACAAGTCTACATTTAAGTGCTTGCTTCTGTGAAAATTAAATTGCCGATTAAGACTTCAATTTCAGCAGTACTACCAGAACCATGCATGAGCCAACTGCACAAACTTGAACCAGATAGTTCCAGTGAGCTTAGTTGCTGAAATTTATTTGTACAAGAGACCTAGGATAAAATCCTGCCTTCATCCGGGTTGAGAGGTTCTATGCCATGGCAAAGGGTTAATCCTCTGGTGTTACTCATTGCCATTGGTCAACCAATCGTCCACCTTCTCCCCCGACATTACGGACCATTACCAACATATATACGTCGGACGTTATTAGATTATAGTATCTTACTTGTCAACCCCTAGACAGTAGACACCAAGACACCATAAGTATATGCACCCATGGAGACCACTGGTTATGGTATTCAAAACTTGGCCCAATAACTTTGAGGATATGGAATCCAACCTGAGCGCATGTAATGCCAAAGGTTAGGTTTGTGCCCAACCAACCCACCCAGAACCCCGTGTACGGAGACTAAACTGCACTCACCCCTTCCAATTTCCAATATTACTCCCTCCGTCCCATTTTCATCGTCCAATCTCGGGATACTACAAATTTAAGAAAACATCATGATTATCTTTTCAAAACTTCACATTTCCAATAATACCCTTGAGTGATTTTTTGAAGTTAATGAGAATAAATTTTAGGCGCCAGTTTGGATGAAAATTTTGCCCCCAATTTGAACTTAAAGCTGGAGTCTAGTGGGGGTGTCAATCCCGAAAATTGTGGCGGTGAAAAGGCATAGGAGTACAAATTTAAAATTCAAAGTTTCCTCTTCCACAAATTTCAAACTTCTCCCTTTTAGACTTCCCTTATTTAAAGTATTCTTTCTGACTTTTTCTTTTTCCAAATTTGAGAGAAGGGTAAAATGGGAAAAATAAGAAATTTTGTACCTTTGTCTTTTCAAATGGACAATCTTTTTGGGACACAAAAAAGAGGAATTTTGGACGATGAAAATGGGACGGAGGGAGTACAAGACTCCACCAGTCCTATGGTCATCTTCCAAGCAGGAGTTCCCAATTAATCAGTCCCATGCCTACAGAAATGACTGAGCACTTCTACAGAAACTTAAAAAGTCTACATTCTTCCAGGCTAACATCCATGCAATACCTATTGCAAACTCAAAAAGGCATGATGTAAAAGTGGCAAAGCGATACCTCTCCAACATGATTGCAGCTGGATAGCAGCTTTGCGTAACGAAACGAACTCCTTGTGAGCAATGTAAGTACGAATTTGCCTTTGGATCTTTTTAGCAGCATTTCCTAGAACCTCTGCTCTTTTCGCATCCAGCTCAGCCATCTGCCCGGCTCGCAGGAAGACCTTTGTCTTGCCTATCTGCCAAACCAACCTCATTGAATAACATATGGAAATATGAGTTCTCAGACCCACGGGAAAATTCCCATGGGTAAATTGCATCAGATGAAAGTGGTTGTACAGAGACAGTTAGCAGCAAAACTCAAGAACAAAAAAACTAAAAAATATTATAGCCCTCAAAAATGCAAGACGGAAATAGAAACATATTAGGCACGATTCAAAACATTTGGCAACTACCCTGGAGGTAGCAGAATTTGGAAGCCACTGTGGGCATCAAGTCTACAGGTAGCATGATCAGGAAAATAAGTTGGAGGAAATATCACGATTACCTCATATCCTTTCAATCCCATCTTATCCAGAATCATCACACATGCGACTTTGTCATCATAGCTGCACAGAAAGTAATTGCTGTTGAAAAACAACAAAACAAAGGACAGGAGACAAAATAGGAAGAAGACATCCAACAAATGGCATTCTGCATTTAGTTGAGTTATCAGTTATACAATACATAACTGAACAACTTTAAAATGTGTAACAATCCTGATCCTTCAATTAAAAACTAGAAATAAGAAAAGGAGTGCGAGTAAACCTACTTTCCATCCAAAACTTCTGGAGCAAGAACACCAAAACGGACAAGAAATTCATAGAAGGATCGTCTAGTGGGGTATCCTGCACAGCTAATCCTGATTGCCTCAAGAACACCCTGCAGCACAACAGAATGACCAACCATTCAACATTTAGTCAATGGACAAACTATGAAATCCTAAATTAGATAAGCAGGCTAGAAGATATGAACTAAGAATGCAAGGAACAATTGAGGTATTCGGAATTGGCCTTGATATACTTACACCACAACGTAACTGCTGAATTATGTTGAGGTTCTCTAAAATAGCAGGCTTGAGTACATTGTTTGGCTTCACACATCTGATATAGTGAGGTTCCGTTGAACTTAAGATCTCCATTAATGAATGGAGTTGTAGCTGCAATGTCGAAATGTACCTTATCCATTAGCATATACCCTGCATCCACACTTATGACTACATATAGTTCTCTTTTGACAATTCAATTAGTAGCACGTGCACTAGATAGAGCCCATCAAGTAAAGAAAAATACAGTTATGCCTGATCAGAAATTGCCGAAGGAATAGAGTGAGAGAGACAGAATTCTGGCAACTCGGGATCAGCAAGAGAGCAACCAATTTAACACACTTCACCAAAACTTTAGAGAAGCCATGACACTGTTTTTAGTCATTGCAAGTAATTGTATTATAGATGCTGAGTTGCATTTTGCAATTACAACTCCAGACATTCCAAATAAATGACAACCCGTTTTCTGGATGAAATACTATTTCAAGGGAGTTGTAACAAAAAAAAAAGGCCGATCATAACATATCCAACCATTGCTAGACATTATTTATCTTGTTGCAGTATTCCTGTAGAGCTTTCTAAAATTCAGCAAAGAAGTTAGTTTTCCAAAGTCAGAAGAGGTGCATGTCTTCCATACAAGGGAAGCTGAAGAACCCAAGTTTATAATACCTTAAAGCCTGAGCCGATGGAGGAAAATTTGGAAGACTTTGATGATTCCTCTGGAAGTCGAGGGAATAATCCAGCCACAAAGGGGCACTTGGACGCAGTTAACAGATCCTGATGTTCTGCCACCACATAATCTTTGTTTTTTTCCAGAAACAGATCAGCCTGATAAGTAACCTGAAAAACATAGGGAATACTGTATCAAAATAAAGGCAAAGGGTGATAAAAATAGTAACCTAAATAGATGTACACCAATAGCTTACCTCTCCTGCATAATGCGATATGGCAAAACTAGTTCGAGAAAGCTTAGGTTTAGTGAAACGCTTGTTTTTTGCAAATGTTTGGTACATCTTCTGAGCAAATGTTTCATGAGTAGACTTAGGAAACATGCTGCATCCAGAAATTAGACAAGTATCAGTGTAAGCAATAAATCCTTAGTAATCATCAAGAATTCAAGAACTAGGATAACTGGTATGTCAAGCAAGAATGGAAAACATGCTAACCAGGCTTCATCGAGAAGTGCTATGATTCCTCCTGGTTTCTGCAAAAGCTTAAATTTGTCAGCTTTCACCATCGAAAATGACGCATCACACAAGTTAATGTTGTGTTAAACTGAACATTGGCCACAGCATTTAATTACAATTTGTATGACCATACAAATTTTTGGTTACACAAACTCTTTGGGTAAAGAACAGTTAAACACCTTCTCAATAAGATCCAGGACATCTTGGTTATCAACAAACTCTATGTAGCTCCAGTTTATTTCTTCTTTTGTATACTCTTCCTGTTCCGTCTTGAAAACATGCTGCAACCATACAATGACATCATCTTAATTAAGAAAGGCCAGTCACAGTAGATGGAACAGCGAACAAGAACTCGTGCAAACTGCAAACAAATACCTAACCTGGTTGAAATGTTGTTGCAGCTTCTCATTTGTAAAATTGATGCAGAACTGCTCAAAGCTACATTGTATGATTTTGTCAGTATACCACCAACAAGATTATATTATGAGATCTGTTTGAATTGTGAACCGTGTTACCTATTGTGCTTGAAACTTTCAAACCCGTATATGTCAAGAACCCCAATTATTGATTTTGAGTTTGGATCCTGCCCAATTGAAATGTTTATTTTCTCCACAATCCTATGAACAGTAAAGAATAAAGTGTAAGGAATAGCATACAGACGTTCTAAAGATCTGTTTGCATCTTTCCACAAAAATTTTACACCACAGGCATAGCATAATTTTACAGGACAGGTGCAGCAAAAAAATTTCCTCACCAGTCAAATAAGCGAGAATATGTGGTTTTAGCTAAAGCATCCCTGCTACCAAGAGCAGAGTCGGGATCAAGAATTCTTGTAATAACTTCCTCAGGGGTCACCATAACACGCTGGATCAGTGCATCCTCCAAGCTCTTGGCATCACACCTATATAACATCACATTGGCAAACACACATTCAAGGTCCCAAACCTGGATATTAGACATTAAATGCCTGTATAATTCACAAGAGGAATAGACTTACATAAGGAGTTCAGCTGTCATACTAAGATGAAACCTAGACTTTTCATCCTTGATGACAGAAGAGTCTATCTCCTTTCCCTTTGCAAATGCGATATTACCAAGATGAAGGATTGCAGCCACAACTCTAAATATTGCCTCCTAAAAAGATTTATTTTGGCGTTATTCATCTTAGAGGCCAAGTTTATCTCATGGGAACTTATGAGAAGACTAACCTGCTCTTCCTCACTTATTCCAACTATATCCATAGCTCTTCTGATTGCAAGATATTCATGGGAATCATCTACCCCATCAAGTTCATAGCAGTTGGACTGGTTTAAGTAATGAAACGATTTAGGATCTCCCAACTTATACTTCTCTCGTACCTGAAATTAGTAGGTAAATGTCAACTTGTGTCTTCTTGTCTACGTGCATCTTCAGTAATAAATTGTTACCTCAGGTGGTGCTGAACAAAGAAGATAAAAGCAGTGATAGTTCCTTTCAGGATCTGAAATTTGGCAAACACGAGACCTCTCGAGCAGGTAAGTTCGTATAGCTGCCCCAGAAATCCTCCGACTCTTGTCAAATTGTATCTCAACGAATTTACCAAAACGACTAGAGTGTGGTACCGTGATCAAAGATAAATAAGTATGGTCAGCTCTTTGCAGAATATCTACAAATCCAACAACATTCACAGGAAAAAACAAAAGAAAGCAGGACAAATATGGTAGAACTGATCCACATATAGCGGTTCAAATTAGAATAGTTCCATGACAATTACTGACCTTGAGTTGTTGTTCCTAATTGTTTTGGCATTGCCAAATGCTTCCAGAACTGGATTGGACTGTAAATTATATCACCAACGACACCAATTCAGGCAGCAATCCCACTCATTTTGCTCTTGCGAGAATATAACAAGTATCGACAAAAAGCGTAATAGCCAGGTAATCAAGTCACTTAAATGAAGCTTCAATCTTACTTCCAAAACTTGTTGTTCTACCGTCCTCCCTTCAACTCCAGACCGACCACCCAGATATGCAAGATATCTCATAAGCATCTTTGTTGTCTCTGTCTTACCCGCACCACTTTCTCCGCTAACTAAAATAGAGTTGCTCTTTCCCCCATTAATCATTGCCCTATGCAACAAATATGAACATATACATGACAATACCACACACAAAATTAATATCTGATAGAGAAGATTAAACTTACCTGTATGCAACATCTGCAACTGCAAAAACATGAGGACTGAGCTCTCCCAACGCTGCTCCTCTATATTGTTCCATCATGTGAGTATCATATAGATGAGGTAATCTTTGGAACGGGTTTATTGCAATCAAGATATTTCCAGTATATGTCTGTTAAAAACATACAAATTAAAATGGATATCAGATTATCCAGTTTTATCATGCAATATCTACTTGCACAACATTATTGCGGAGAGAGTTAAAATCTCACATAAATTTCATTGAGCTCGTATCTTGTAGCCAAATTTTGCAGAACCCCGGGTTCATGCAAATATGAAAGCTTTGTCATGTCATCCACACCGCCCGGAGGAGCTTCTGTGTCTTTTGGAAACACCTTTGCAATTTCTTTAACAACCTGCAATCAGGTTTATATTTGGTGTAATTCCTGAATTCACTACATGAGAGGGATTCTTAGAGTGAGGGACCTAGATTTAAAGCACATGTAAAAAAAATCCACAGTTCTCTATAAAACTTCGTGAACTTCAGTAATAATGTATCTGAGATAAAGGCCTGTTGAGTTGAGTTGTATGTACTGCTGACTAAATTAATATTTATAGGCTAGTACTAGTAGGGCTCACCATTTTACCAGTTGCTGTCCGAACATGGACCTCTTGGCCATTGAACCTAATAACCTTACCATCAATCCATGCTAATACTGGATCCTCCACCCATACGTGTGATCCTACAATTATGTTGACGGATGCCGCCTGCAAACAAATAAAGGCATTGGACACGTAAGGAACAGAAATAAGTGAAGCTTCCAAAATTCAAAACAATACCATAAACCCAAGTACTTGAATAGTTTCTTATTTTTGGGTAATGCAGAGTGTCACAAGCCAGCTTGCGCGCACCTCGGACTAATCTCTACGGTCCCTCCCACACAATTACACATGAGGGTGAGGTGGCCCCAAGAGTTGTTGACAAGGAGAATTGAATATGAGACCTTAGAAATGGAGCAAACATCTAAGTCTCAGGCCAAGACCGAGGTTGGGGTTTGAATAGTTAGGCCCCGTTCCGGAACGAGAAATAAGTACTTATTTTTTAAGAAGGCAATTTCAAGCTCAAAAACGATGGGCTTATTGAAATCTAAAAATATGCAATATGAAAGATCTCATTGAGATCTTTAATGCGGTGCAAAAAAAATTAAAAAGTTATATTTCATTTACATTATTTTTGAGTTTGAAAATGTGAAATAAGTACTTATTTTTAAAAAAGGTGTTCTGGAACGGACTCTTAACGTTACATTGAATGTAGTATTGCACATAACTTTCATATTTTTGACTTTCCTTCACACTTGAATACTTAAATGTACGTACATAAGTATATTTCCCCAATAACTACCATCATGGATCAAGTTGCCTGCAAAATTACTCCATTTTCTGTAAAATGAACTTCACACCTACGGACCTACCATAATGGACTGATTTCACACCTAAAATTCCTTCCATTTTCTGTTTTAAATAGCACGTAGCGACAAAAAATCACCAAAATAAAATTCAATTCAAAATTCTTCCACCTGTACTTGGCAAAACATCACAAAAAGTTTCAATTTTTCTAAGGACAGAAAACAATTAGACGTGGACTCTGAGTTGAACAGATTTGACCGGAGCAAATCAATCAGCCGATGAAATAACTAACAGAAAAATAAAACTTCAGCTTACCATTTACGAGTTTTGAATTTCGAATCTCCTCCACCTCAACTCATCAAGAACCGCGAAAGAGACGACGGGGAGCGAGACTCGGTGAGTCAGATCGGAGCGAGTACGGGCTCACAGCCTCGGAAATTCAGACAGGACGACGATGACGAGAAGCAGAGAAAGGGTGAAGTGTGTGCTGAGACGTTTCTCTCTCTAGAAATGAGGTGTCGGGTTTGTATTCAAAAAGCTAGATTTGCGTCAGTTTCTCTCTCTATATTTGCGTATGTGTTTCTCTCTCTCTAGCCCTCTCTCTGTCCGGTCAGCTGGGTAGTTGGACAATTCTTTGGGCTCCACCCACGCCACGTTGTAAAACGGACATTTGGATAAATCACAAAATTGTTCCTCCATCTATCATCTCGTTATCAATAGACTCCCTTCATATGCTAACCGAAAACAATATTCACCGCGGATCTATTTAAGAAGGGTGTCTTTGGACAAATTTTTTAGGATCTTTTGATTATTTTTCAAAATTTTTAGGAGTATTTGTGTAGAAAATAAGTTGTTTGGGCTAATTCTTTATGTTAAAGATATGGCGGGTATAGCATCCAGACAAGTAGAGGTGTCAAATAGGCCGAGACAACACAACACGGCATGTTTAAATGCGGCACGTCGCGTCACAGGCACGGTCTTGACCTGACATGGCACGGTCTTAGTAGGCACGGGCCACGGCACAGGCACGGAAGTGAGCGGACACGGCACAGAAGTTAATCTAGCACGGTACGGCACGACACGGTCTTAACCGGGCACAGACACGGCACGACACAAGCACGAAAAGGCATGGCACGAGGCACGAAAAAATAAAAAATAAAATATTAAGTAAACAGGCGATGTGTCGGCACGGGCACGACGCGATTAAGTAAATGGGTCAGCACGACACGCTTAAATAACAGCACGACACGACGTAACAAGATTAAGTAAAGTGGCATGACACAACACGATACAAAACACGATTGACATGAAGCTAAACGGCACGACACGGCACGTTTGACACCTCTATAGACAAGTGGCCTGAACATTTGGTCTTTTTAGCTTGTTTAGAAAGTCCAAAAAGATAGTGGAAAAGTTCGTATACAAAGGCAGTCTAAAACTATCAATGGCCTCTAAATCAATGACGGATTTAAAGAGAGGCTAGGGAGTCACGTGCCCCCTCTTGACCACGTTGCGCTAACAATCCTTAAACAAACATCGTATTTTTCTATTTTTGTACTAATCTTTGTCTCTGTGAGAACACATTTTCTTGAAATTAACGCAAGACTTTATGAGTTTTGATATTGTGATTGTTAGGTTTCTTCATTAGACACTTTTCATTTCTCAAATTTATGCCTTTATTGTATATGAAAATTGGGAGTTGCCGCTTTTATTTGATCCCGAGTTAATGAGCTCCACATTTGACAACGCTATCACACGCAAAAAAAAAACCCTCCATCTGTCACTCTATAACACAAACTCACTTTTTTTCGTCTAAAACCCACCCTAGTGAAGAATTAGGGCTTGATGTTCAAATTTTGAGGAGAATAAAAGTATTTAGGACTCATTGTACTATTATGATATACTCCTATGTCTATTAGAGGCAAACAACAACTGACTTTGCAGTTACAAGGGGAGACATACTATAGTGTTTGTGTTAACCCTTCCCTATTTGATTAAGGGGTGCTTCTACTAACAAAAAAATACTAAAAATTTAACGCATTTTATCATCTTGTTTTCACTAACAAAAAAGTTTCAGTATTTTACCATCTTATTTTCACTAACAAAAAAGTTGTTGACAAAATTTTTTTTTGCTACAATAACTCTACTCACAAACTCATTAACAACTTATTCACTATCGGAAACATCTAACAACTTCTCAATTACAAATACAAATCTTCAAATTTTTTATGTAGAGATCCGTAAATTTCTTTATTTAATTTTAATGTTTTATAAATGGATTAATGGAAAAGAATTAAAGTTAGGGGTCAAAGTGCGAGAATATGAAAGACCATGAATGTTAGTGTAATTGGTGCTTGTGTGTGCCGTATATATACCAGGGAAAACTTTTTTTCTTTTTTGTCCATTTCAATCTCAGCTCTCTCTCTCGGTCTCTCTCACTCTCTCGTCCAAAAATTCATCTTCAAACTCAAAATCCACAACAATCAACCTCAACTTCATCTCTTACTTGCGTATTCGGGCTCGTATCGCGTTGGATAGAGCTCGATTTGTGTGTTTGGCTCGATTTGAATTCCAGAAGCTAGGGTTTGCTCAATCTCTTCGATTTTGGTTTGGATACTCGAGGTAGGGAATTCTACCCCTCTTTATATGTTATTTGAGTGTTCCTATGCCTTATTTGAACTTGTATTTGTTGTTATTGGGATTGGATCAAAATCTGTGGTTGCTGTACGAATCGTCTGTTTTTCCTGAATTTCTACCGGTATGCCCGTCTTTTCTACCGGTAGAACGTTGTTGCGTTGCTAGAAATTTTGCTTCCTACCGATAGAACTCTTCTCCTACCGGTAGGCCGTTTAAATTTTTCCTCGTGCAAAATGGTGGTCTTCCTGTTTTGCATTTGTACCGATAGGACTTGATCTCTACCGGTAGGAACCCAGAAAATTACAGACTTCTACCGGTAGATTTTTAATCCCTACCGGTAGGTTACCAGTCAAACGTTGAAACCTCCTGTGTTGGTGCAGATTCTTTCTACCAAATGCCTTGACCTTTTCAATGGGCATACATAATTATTTATGCATATAATAAAAAACAGTGCAACCATGAATGTCTTCATGTGCCATGTGATAAGTATATATGTTGGAATAGTTTAAATTGATGGATTTGTGGAAGGATAAACATGAGCTTCATTCACGACACTTGTACGAACAGTACACTTGAGCTTGTGAACGACGCGCGAACACTCGGGGCCCATCGACGGGTGGGCGCCTGGCAAGGGATATCGGGATCCCATAATTGGCCCGACAGGAGCTAATGCTCATATTGAATACTCAAGGCTTAACCTACAAGGGGGGCGCTTGGCAGGGGATATCGGGATCCCATAATTGGCCTGGCAGGAGCTTCGGCTCAGACACACAAAGGATACGACATGTTGAGACACAAGTTGAATGAAAATGACTTATGGGTTT
>JAOTQK010000020.1:1113863-1126526 GCA_025642025.1 Rhododendron ferrugineum
AAAATTTTATGAAAAACTGCTCGGATCAAGCCCTTCCCGGTTATATTTTTTTGCCGATTTCTCGAGTGTACCCTTAAAATCACGTTTTAAACACATTGAATGATCATAACCAAGACCGTGGTCATACATATCACTGGTCTTGGTTATGCTTGTAATAGTCGGTTATGTCAAAAATTACGGTGTCTCCAAATAGCGAGTGGACACCGTAGCATTTCCCTTTTTCTTATGTTTCTTAGAGCAACTAAAAAGAGCATGAGGATGAATGATCCCTCCTTTTTATCCATATACATAAATAGGTGAATATTAAGTGCTGCTTTGGAATACAATCCTAAGTTTTTTAGTAAAAGCATTTTCCAAGTTTGGCAGAATGATTAGTAACTTTTCCCTTTATGTAAGGTTTGGAGTATCCAAAGTCGATCCAAACAATTAAATGGGTTATACCCACATCGTATAAGGAGTACATCATTATTGCTAATATTATTGACCACATCGATCAGTACCACAAGAACATCTAAAACCTTTGGAGCTGGTTGAATTCAAAGATGATCAGTACTGTTCTCTCTCTCTCTCTCTCTCTCTCTCTCCAACTCCAAACTCAGTGGTTTCTAATTATGGGGAAGTACGTATCCACCAATCTGGCACAGATCACTGCATACTTCAAGTATGCCCATATCCGTTGAGGTGTATATATATTTATATATACAATTTATATATATATATATATATATAGGAGTAATATTTATGCATTCATTTTTTTGAAGTCAAATGTTTAAATATACAATTTATAGTAGTAATATTTATGCATTCATTTTTTCGATACGTGTTTCGTTAGGGTTCGGTGTATTTGGTCCCCATAGATTAGTCAATGTGCAAATAAAGTGGGCAGGTGGCTCGAACACCCTGAATTGTAGTGAAAAGACTCTTTTGCAATCTTCTTCTTGTTATTTCATTTTATGGGAGGAGATTGTCTTGTTTCCGACTGTGCTGTAAACAGGTTGTTTACAGAATTAACCAATCACAGTCGTCCAAAAGTGTTCTGAATGATCCGAATTTTAATAAAACTTGGGAAAAGTTTAACTCTTCCCCGGAAAAGTTTAACTCTTCCCCGGAAAAGTTTCATTAACATCCGGACCGTTCAGAACAATTTTGAACGGTCACGATTGAGTGCTGTAGTGTTTACAGCACAGCCGGAAAACAAGTTTTTTCTCTTCTGGGAGATGTTGTGCCCTCCAAGGGAAGGTATGGCCTACCTATTCCAGCAAGAAGTCATACAGTTTTCCCCCGTTTTCATGTGGTTAGATAATAAGGGACCTGCCCATGGGTTTCCTGAAAAACCAGTCAGTACCCGTTCTATTAAGGTTCTTATTTTTTGAGTACATATTTTTTGCTTTATGAGACTGGTTATTCTCTCACAATACATCACATTTAATTCAAAAAAATAGTACTTATTTTAATTAATGGAACATATATAGGTTTTGCTCACCGAAAGATAATGTTGTGATTATGACAATTTCTCATTTAAACAAATAATTCTGATCATTTACTGAGTTTGTTCGACATTAAAAGGGGGTCTAGCCGGGTCTTGAAGTCATCATAGTTGGTAATTACTATGATTTTGTGAACTTATTAAGATAGACGTGATCAGAATTTTAAATAAAGATCGTTAAGCATCGTATATTGATTTATACGTAACGGAATTTTGAACCTCCGATACCGTTATTTACCTATGTATCTGCAGATATCGGCCAATATTGTATGATATTAGCCGATACATAGCCCTATCATCATTACCGTTACGTTTACTGATACCACGATTTAGAACCTGTATGTGATATTTTCCTTTCTACACTAAGGGGGTGTTTCCGGTAGTAAAACATTTGTAGATTTTTATTTGTGGTTGAGAAGTTGTTAGGTGTTTTCGGTAGTGAATAAGTTGTTGATGGATTTGTGAGTAGAGTTACTGTAGTAAAAAAAGTTTTTGTTAACTTTTTTTTAGTGGAAACGATATGGTAAAATGCTACATTTTTTTTGTTAGTGAAAATGAGATGGTAAAATGCGTTAAATTTTTAGCGTTTTTTATTAGTGGAAACACCCAATTCATTTAAATGTTAGTAATATTGTAGTATAGCGATTTCCATCCTGGAAATGGGTTCAAGTTGTGAGCATATTATTTAATCTAGCACATCCTTCTTGACGATATTTTATAATCATCCCTAGTTTAGGGGTTGTGGGTAGAGACTTTGATGGATGCTTTTTGGGTCCGGCTACTCTCAAGTCCAATGGTTTAGACTGGACGAGACAGTCTAAATTGGGACCGTCCCTTGGTAGATTCAATGGTTCGGATTTTCTCATACATTTTTACAGATAAGAATATACTTTTACTGATAAAAGTGTAAAATACATTCAAATCGTTGATTGCAGCAAATGAACAGTCCCCTCCAGTCCAAAACATGGACGGAAGAGGATCCATTTCCATGCTTTTTTTATATTCTATGGCATATCTTGAAAATTCTACTATTTCTCTCTCATTTTTTAAAACCTATAAACCTGGTCGACATAATATATAGGCGTCAGTCATCTAATTTCACTTTTTGTTATTTTCGTAACGTAACCAGGATTCATTAAGCTCGAAATTTGAATGGAAAGAAAATGTCAGCTTAACGTAACAATATTTCCTCCTTCTAATTGGACTCTGAATCTTTGGAAATCTTGGTGAAATTAACTCGTTTGCAAAATGACAAGGCTTTGGGATGGAAAATTCAACTGTCTGATTTTGCTAGGAAACAAGCAAAAACATGCATGCTATTAGGCCAAATCATTCCCTTGACACTTTTTGAGTTTTTCTTTTATTAATAATTCAGGTGTTCGGATCAGCTTAAGCACGCCTCGATCAATCTACGGAATTAATTTCACTATCCACTAGCAGGGATCCCAATTAAAACTAGAGCAAGGCCCCATTTATACCGACCCCAAAGGAGTTGACAACGACGTTTGGAGTTTGTATCGGTAATTAAGTACTAAAATTGTCAATAAGTAGCAAATTAACTAAAAATCAGGTCAGACGTCCACCAGCTGGTGGCTGCCACCTAGCCAAGAAAGTCTTTTCCTCATCCCATGAAGAAAGGCCTAAAAAACTCGGTTGAGAAGGAACCCATAATACACGCCAAATGATTGATAGATCTTTGGTGGCTTGTAGTCCCCTTTTGATGCTACAAGTAACAACCACCTTGCGATCTGAGTTGACTTGACACCGCCGTATTGACACCACCGTATTGACACCGCCGTATGCATGCTTGCGTTCATGCGACCGCGCGGTATCCCTGTGTTCACACGGTGGACACATATGTGAGTCCTCATAGGAGTAACAACTTGCCCCCACGAGCCTGGACACCTTTGATCGTTGAAAAAAATAAAGATAGTAACCACGAAGTCTCGCGTTCGAAAGTTCTGCTCAAGAAATGCTAATCACTTTGTTTGGTTTACAATTTAGAAAGTTATTGAGTTTTTTTCCCTCTTATTCGTATAATCAAAATTGCTTACATACGTCCAAAGTGTGGTTTCATCACATGTCAATGTAGATATTCGGGTTTCACAGTACAACATGATATACTAATCCCCAGATATTAGAGAAGTGGGCATGAGAAAGCTAATAAGTGTTAAAGTTGCACGTTCTAATCTCACGGAGGTCAAATATCCCAAACCTTGAGGCCATGGAAAGTTTGTTTGGTCGTTAACTCTTTAGGGTCTCAAAATTAGTTAGGCTACGCGGCGCAAGCTGGCTCAGACATCCGGTTATAAGAAAAACACTACATGGTATATCTCATCCCGTATTCAATATTTCAAACTATTTCGAAGTAGCCAAGAAATATTATCCACGCGGGGCTTATCACACGCCAAATCGTAACATGCCAATAACTCGTAAAATTCGTATCACAAGTTTCTAATAATGCTTAAGTGGCTACGTACGCTTTGAGTACGAAACTTAAACTCCGTTCTTAAATTTTTGCCTTGGTATATTCATTCTATTTTTCTAAATTTTGTTAAACTTGCGTCAAATTTTTAGATTAATCATTCCCGTCTCTGCGAGAGAAGTCTAAATATTAAAAAATTATTACCAAAATAAAAAAAATTCCGAAAAAGACGACGAAAAATGCTAAATAGTTGGGTACTTTTTTGTCTTTAGTGTCATTTCATATAAACTTTTTCAACTTCGGTCCACATTTTTATACTTTTCGAGTTGTTCTAAAAGTTACAACGAAAATCTAAACAAAAATATATAGAAAGTAGAATACCAAACCAAAAATTTAGAGAGAACGGGGCCAAGATAGCACGAACAACAGGCCTGGCCCACAAGTTTTTCTTTGTTCTGAAATCGGGCCTGGATCACAAGCTTAACCCAAAAATGTGTTGCAGCTAAGCCCACCAATCCAACCAGTACAAAAAGCCCAAAAGGCCCACAATATTCACAAGCAGTCCAATAGTTTCCACATATTTACATTTCAGTCCGTCCCCCCTCCCAATTAAACCCTAAACACCAAAATCCCAAAATACTCTCTCTCTCTCTCTCTAAGATGGTGTGGTTCCAGTGCGAGGACTGCGGGGAGAACTTGAAGAAGCCCAAGCTGCTTAACCACTTCCGTATTTGCTCAGCAACCAAGGTCTGTGTGTTGCTTCTCAAAATCTAAACTCGTGTTTTTTGTTTATTGTTTGTTTTTACCAATTTGAATCGTTGGCGTATCTTTTTTGTTTGTTGTTGCATAGTTGTCGTGCATTGATTGCGGAGAAGTATTTGGGCAGCAAAGCGTTCAAGGTCACACTCAGTGCATTACGGAAGCGGTACTTATGCTAACCTTCCTCGTCTTTTTATCATTTCATAATGCAATTTTGATTTGTAGTAGATAATTATCAATTGCGTTAGGTATAAGTTGCAAACGAACCGAGCTGCAAGCTTGCAGCTCGAGTTGTAGAGCCGAGCTCAACACTCAAAAAGTTTGGCTTGTTTTCGTTTAAAGAGGCTAGTTAAGGAAATTTTTTGGGCTCAGCTCATTAAGGGCTCAGCTCGTTTGTAAACGAGCCGAGCTCGAGCTCGAACACTATAAGACTCGGCTCGTTTGCATGTATAGAATGGTGATTGATAATTCCATTTGTGGGGGTATGTTCTGCAAGTAGTTTTTGAAGAAAATGTCGGGCTTATCATTTGAAGGGATTGATCATTCCATTACAGTGAATCAACCATTGCCTTGTGAGTTGTGGCTTTATTTCAACATTACTGTCCTATTTCTGGAAGTTGTTGTTGGCCAGGGCTTTCATTGGTTTAGAGGATATTCTATTTGGATTTTGGAGTAGTGGCCTTCCTGGTTAACTTCGTTGAAATGGGGTTCACTTTGCACAGTTATCTACTTTGGTTTCGCTGATATAGAAAACATACTTGAGTATGGTAGGATGTGGGCAGCCCCCTTTTAGATTCCTGAATGTGGTTATCTAGTGAATAGTCTGGTTGAATGACATTATGCTGTCATCATTTCCACATTTTTAGTTTTCTGCTGATATAGCGGCAACAGACGCTACTTTTTGTTCTCACATAGTGATAGGGAAGTAATGGATATACATGAAATGCTTTTGAAAAGGGAGGGCATTTGTGTCTATCCGCTTCCTCTCTTACACCTTGTCCGATGGTTAAACAGAGAACATGCATTTACATGTGACGGAACGTGTTCAACTACTCAATGTCAGAGTCAGGAATAGTTGGATGTAATTAACAGTTTTGAATATTTTGCTTGGTAGGGTCACCAACTTACCGTAACCCTCAGGAAAAGTGCTAAGAATTTTGCTAAATAAGTCACTTTGTTGTTATGTTCAGGAAAAATATGGTCCGAAGGGCCAAGGGAAAGCTCCAAATGGAACGGCTGCAAAGCCAAAAAATGAGGCAAAGCAGAAACCGGATTTTGATGTAAATGTTGGATTATCTGAACGCCCTCCATGGTTTTGTAGGTATGCTTGCATGGTTGAACTTTTTACTCCTTGTTTCTGTACGCGTACTGTTCTTTGATGGCGACAGGAAATATAACTGGAAACCGAAAAGATTGAACTATTACAGGGCCCATTTGTTTTTTGTCTTGACAAAAGGATGAAAAATGTTGAATGTCTGAATTAGTCGAGATTTTGGATGTAACTGACAATCATCATATGTTTGAATTTCAAGAACTGTATTTGTCCATGACTCCACATATCTTAGCTTATAACACCATGATTATATGACACCATGAAATGTATAATTTCAGGAGTCTATTTGTACATGTAACTTGAGGGCTATCGAGTTTTCGGTGAATTACTACTTCCTACAGTTAACTAGTAACTGACTTGTAAGTTTGTATTGAGTGATTACCACATTGTAGCTCCCCAAAGATAAGTAGGTCATTGCTGCAGTGTTTCTTGTGGGACTCCACAAGGCACATAGTAGTGCTTCCCCCACTGTTCCAAATGTAATATCTGTAGTAAGCTCCCCCTTGTGCGGTGATCCAAAGGAGTGGATTGGGTATAGACATCACTAACCTTGAGGCCCTTGAATTATTTGTGCAAAGTAGTTCTTCCAAACTTAACCCTATGATGGTCCGTACTTCTATTGTTACACCATGCAATGGGTGATGTTTTTAGATGATGAGATCGCAAATTTAGTTTAGGTTTAAGAGTCTTGGTTTCATTTTACTCTCTGTTATCATGATTGGGGTCTGAGTTATATTTGTGTATATCTTCTCTTCATTCGCAGTCTCTGTAACACTAAGGCTACTAGTAAGCAAACCCTGCTTCTCCATGCTGAGGGTAAAAAGCACAGAGCGAAGGCCCGGGCTTTCCATGCGGCTAACAAACAGCCTGAACAGGCAGAAAAATCCACTCCAAATGTCGTGGCCTCACCAGAAAGCAACCAAAAGGATGAATTGCCCGGCAATAGAAACATAGAGCCACCAAAGGGAGAAAATCTCCTTAAAGTTGCTTCTATGCACAGCTCTGAAGCAGAAAATGGGAGTGTGCTATCAAGTAAAAAAAGAAAGCTGGAAGCAACTGAAAATGATAGCACCAGGGATGTGTCCAGAGGTGCGGTGTCAGGTGAATTAGGCAATGGGGAAGTGATTCAGGTTGAAAGAGCAGAGAAACAAAAAAGCAAGCATGAAGATAAGAAAGCTAAACACGGTGTGACGGAAGAGCATAAAGTAGTGGAGGATAGCTCAACCAAAGAAGATGCAAAGAAGAAACTTAAGTGGAAGAAATTGATCAAATCAGCCTTGAAATCGGTATATATTACCATGTATTTGTTGTTACTCTAGCACTACTGTTCGATTTGTCCAAAAGATGAAAAGATCCATGGCCAATTGGCCATGTAAACTAGTTTTCTTTTTGGCCAGTGCCCTATGAATTTGAAGTTGCAACACATTATAATGCATGCAGATATTTTCAAGGTTTGTAATACTAAAAGTTTTATTGCTTTTTCATGTGGAACAGAATCCGGATGGAGTTCTGAAATTGAGGAAACTGAGAAAACTTGTCCTGGGCTCTCTAAGAGAGTCTGGTTTTATAGAGGATGAAAGCCAACTCGCAGATATGCTTGAGCAGAAGGTAAACCCATCTGATAAAATGAGCCTCTTTTTGCCGCCTTGCAAGAAATAAGGAGAATTCTAGTGTTTTGCTTATGATATCTGTGTCTTATGCAGATCAATTCAAGCTCCAAGTTCACTGTTGATGGCAAATTCGTCCATTTGGTGGCCAAAAGTTGAGGATGCCTTTTTTGTTCTTACTAGGAGATTGGAAACCCTCGAAGCTTCACCTGCCGCCTACTGTAGTATCTTTTCCATTGCAATCCTTCCTTTTTCGGGCAAGTGGCAAGCATTCAATTGGCTATACTTTTCAGATCTTTTGATCGAGTTCTATATATTCATCTGTTGTTGGTATGGAAAATCTGGGGTTTTTGCTTATCTCACTCTCATCCAACTGATCAATGCAATTGGAGGAGAATCGCTTGCCCATCTTCTTCCTTACCTCACTGAAAGGGCTTCCCCGTCTTAGAACATAGACCAATTGTTTTTCTCCTGCATTTTCTTTCATGTAAGAAGGGTTTGGAAACATTAGTAACCTAGTGTGAATTCAGTTTTGGTGAATTAACAATCTGTTGGAGAAGAGGCCAGTGCAACAGGACTTCTTTTACATATTTGCCCATGAATTTTTAAACATTTTGTTCACACATTTGATGGGTATTTTTGGAAATGAAAATACATGACAGGGAGACACCAAACTGGTGCTCTCCCTTTATATATTAGAATAGATGATATTCGATAATGGAATTCAAATGATGTTATTGTTACCTTTGCTTACACTAATGGGCAAGGATGGAGCTAGTGGACAAGTGGCGGCGGCTGCCACGATAAAGATTTTATAAAATATAATTATTATATGTAAAATGTATACTGTATTTATTCCAAATATATAGACCCACAATCACTAGTAACCTTGACATCTGCGGCCTCAGGCTACGGCCACTTTAGAAATGCCGGGCCCAATTTTTTGTTGGATAAATTATATGATTGGCAGAGGCATATCGCACTTTGGTGTTCGTGGGAAGAGCTATGGGTGGTTCTGGGTTGAAGGATGGGATTCAGGGACTATGGAGTGTTGGTTCGGGTTGTGGCAAGCAGAGAGTTGTATTGAAGAGCAGTTCAGGTGAGGTAAATCATGCTACGAGGCTGCTTGTGGATGGGGCATGGGATAAAAAGTCCTGGGAAGGTGCAGTTGGTGTTTGGTAGGTGGCCGGCGAAGGAATGAAGGAAGAAGGAAAATTTTTGCAAGCTCGGCGCTCATGGCCGAGGCTCTTGCCGTTTGGAATGCGTTAGTGTGGGCTTTTAACAGAGGTTGGTTATCTGTGGAAATTTGTTCGGACGGTTTGTTTTGGTGCAAGGTTTCCCGAAGACCATTCGGGTTCATCCTTTGGTTAGGATCATTTTGTCTGATATTGTTCATTTGGCTTGTAAGTTTAATTATGTTGTTGTTTTCAAGGTTCCAAGAACTGAGGTTAGAGCAGCGCATGCTCTAGCTAAAGATGTAAATTTTCAAGTTTAGTATGTTTAATGTTATGTTTGTGGTTTGATCAAAAAAATATAACAAATTAATATTAGCAAGAGGAAGATAAGAATAGCTTGTGGGGTGGTCGAAGCCCGCGAATTACGTTGTTCTTAAGGAAGGATATGCCATCTCCTGCACATGATTGAATGATGCTCTTTCTCAAAGATATGACGAAAACCTTCGAACTTCTTTTTGTGCATCAAAGAGGAGTCACAAACTGATAGTTTTGCAACACTCAAAATATCATATAACAATAATATGAATAACAAATTAAGCTCTCATGTTTTAGATCACTTGTGGGAAGGAAAAGAAGTTTGCTTGTTTGTACAGAGGAATTACTCCAATAAGAACGTTAGTTTGTTAGGGATTAAAGACATTACTCTGATAAGAACTTGGATAAGAACTATGCTTGTTTATATAGATGAATCTCCGATAAGAACATTAGTTTGTTAGGGATAAACGACATTACCCCGATAAGAACTTGGAAAAGAACTTTGCTTGTTTGTATAGAGGAATTACTCCGATAAGAACGTTAGTTTGTTAGGGATTTGCGACATTACTCCGATAAGAAATTGGAAAAGAACTTTTGCTTGTTTCTATTAGAGGAATTACTCAGATAAGAACGTTAGTTTGTTAGAGATTAACAACATTACTCCGATAAGAACTTGCTTGTTTATATATAGAGGAATTACTCCGATAAGAACGTTTATTTGTGAGGGATTAATGACATTACTCCGATAAGAACGCTAATTTGTGAGGGATTAACGATATTACTCCGATAAGAACTTGGATAAGAACTTTGCTTGTTTATATATAGAGGAATTACTCCGATAAGAACGTTAATTCGTTAGAGATTAACATTACTCCTATAAGAACTTGGAAAAGAAGTTTGCTTGTTTCTATTAGAGGAATTGCTCAGATAAGGACGTTAGTTTGTTAGGGATTAACGACATTACTCCGATAAGGACAAGAACTTGCTTGTTTCTATTAGAGGAATTACTGATAAGAACATCAATTTGTTAGGGATTAACGACTTTACCCCAATAGAAATTTACCCCAATAAGAACGTTAGTTTTGACTATATAAGAGAGTATTTACTCAACCCCCTTTCCCTCTTTATATCCAGATTCCCCTAAACAATCAAAGCCGACCAACTCGCCGTCTTCCTCCGCATCTTCGTCGGCAACCCCTCTCTCTCTCTCTCCCTGAATAATCACCCCTGTGTTCGTTATAAACCTTGTTCTCGTCTCTCTCTCTCTCTCTCCAACACCATGGCAAGTCGTGAAACCAAGCCCTTCCCCCATGACGCCGGCACTCGGCCGGACGCCACCAACACTGTCACAAAACCCTATTCTGATCTATACGAAAAATGCGTAATTCGCGGTTCCGCGATATTCGCCGTTCTGTACCTCGCCGCTCTCGTATACGCCATCGTCCTCGGTGGGGATCCGTATAGCCCCGATATCCGCGTCCAGACGGCGTCCCTCTCCCTCGACCACGACCTCTCCTCGTCGCGGATATACACCGCGGGCGAAATAACCTTCAATTTGTCGCTAACATTTTTCAACCACCTATTCGAAAACGCCACAGAGGTCTCGGTTTTCTACCGGAAAGACCTCCTCGCCACGACGGTCACGGATTCTTTCCCTCGTGATACGGCATCCTCCCCTTGCAATGGGACGGTCCGTGTGAAAATGGCGAAAGCCGTTTTCACTCGGTCGGAGACGCGGGTTTCGGATGAGTTGGCCGGGGACTTGAGCTCGAGCAAACCGGTGGTTGAGTTCTCGTTCCTCGCAAACGCGAGGGGGAGCCTGCGTAAACCGGGGGAAGACGAGCGTCGCGGGTTTAACATGACAATTCGGTGCCCGGGCGTGAAGCTCAGATTCGACCCGAAAACGAGGGCGGGGATGATGGCAGGGGAGCCGTCGGAATGCAAGGTGAGCACCGTGGTGGAGTACAAGGCTCGGTACGATGATCCGCCGAGGAGAGATGATTGGGGCGATGAAGGACTCTACAGGATGCAACATCTCTAATGTGTTATACATTAGGAACTATGGTGTATGGTATAAATTCAAGTTGTACCTCTGTTCTTTTACATATTTTACATTTTCGGTTGTTGGATCAAGTTGGAATAATTTTTATCCCTTGATAAATTTTTACATGATGCGATGGCAAAAAACACACTGAAACATGGGCACACTTGATTTTCGGTGTGCGAATTTATTGGGACTTGTGAGTAACCTCTGTTGATGGATACTTTTGTGACAGAGGCGTCAAAATTATGTACCAAAAATCATGTTTTATGTAATTTATTGATATTTGACTCGTTATTTAGAAATTAATTTATCCATTTCTCTAATGAGAATCTTTATTTGGGATCAGATTGACGAATAAAAATATACAGAATAATCTATGCATAATAAAAGTACAAGTTGGCGCAATGTTCATTTTCGTTATGCTATTTTCGTCCAAAATGCGGTTTTGGTGCATGTTACGTCGCGTAGGCATTACATAATAGAGCCCTTCCTCTTTTTTGGTCATGCTTTGCATTTTTCCAGTTTTGTAGACCATAAACTCTAGACTCATTTCTTTCTTCTTTGTTTTGATCCGCAAAGATTATTAAAACTCGAAAGGGTACATGGAGATAAGGGTAAATAAGCATCGCAACTAGATGCATACATCCCACAAACCAATGGGATCTATATACCATTTGGTCAACGGAAATTACCAATGGGATCTATGACTAGGAGGAGACCCATTTCTAACTCAAACCGTTAGATGCATGTTTTAAAATGGAAGTCGGAAGACTCATAAAATCTAGTTTTTTGAAACAGTTGAATTATTTTCTCGAATGACAGTTCAAGGAGTGACCCGTCATACCTAAATAAAAAAGAGCAATGATACGAACAAAACTTTAGGCTCTGTTTGGAACCTGCGGAAAAGAAAAGAAAGGAAAGGAAAAGAAAAAGGAAGGAAAATTAGAGGAAAACAGGGGAGAAAATTTACTATTCATTGAACTTAAAACTTTTATTTTCTTCTCTCTTTCCCTTTCAACCAAACAATAGAAAGGAAAATTTTTTAATTTTCTTTTCTTTTCCTTTCCTTTATCTAAGTTCCAAATAGAGCTTTAAAATACTAGGAGAGAAATTTATTCACAGAGGAGCCGTGAATAAGCTGTTCACGGAAAATCCGCAATTTTATCCGTCCATTTCTGCAATTAGCGGTTGAAGGTTATGGAAAATGGAATTAGGTTAATTCGAAGTTTTGTACCTTGTAATTTCAGCTATGCTGCTCACGGGATGAGGACTTGTGTGTACGGGTGTAAACGAGCCAAGCCGAGCCGAGCCGAGTTTCGGCGAGCTCGAGCTTGGCTCATTAACTTAACGAGCCAAAAACTCGAGCTCGAGCCTTAACGAGCCGAGCTTAGTCATTTACTAAACGAGCCTCTTTAATCGAGCCGAGCCTCTCTTTAACGAGCCGAAAATGATATGAGGACCGACCAAGGGGAGGGAAAATGTACCGACTGCCGCCGGCGGGCCATCTCCGGCCACCGGA
>JAOTQK010000020.1:1197448-1208005 GCA_025642025.1 Rhododendron ferrugineum
AAGTGCCCAAGTGGTGGGGCTGCTACATTGTGGAGGCTTAACTAGAGTTGGGTGATGGCTAAGAAAGTAAAGTTGATTAAATTTCACATGAGGGAGGTTGGAAGGAGGTGTTTGGTGACTTGCATGGTCAGAAATCTAAAGTTACAGACATCCAAAAGTGGAACAATAAGAAGAACATAGTTGTCTTGCAGACGAGGAAGCTATGTACTGAGAAGAGTTTGGAGGATTATTCTAATACACGAAATTAGCTGGAGGCAGAAGGCAAGGGGCATATGACACAAGGAAGGAGACCAGAACACCAATTTTTTCATACACTATGCCAACTCACAAAGGAAACTAATAACGTTGGTCTGATGGAGAGTGTACCAGGAGTGAGGGAAATCCCTGAGGGATTGGAGCAGTGAGATCTACAGAGAGACTTCTTCGACAAGACATTAGAAGGGGATATAGCACATTAGGAACTCTTTCCTGAGTGAAAGATCTATTTGCTATTAATGAGTGCAAAGGGGATGAGATAGATCTCCACAGTTTACTGTAGCATTTTTGTTGGCTGGTTGCAGTTCTATTTGGGTGAACATTATGGCTCCTTTTCACCATTTTGAGACAAGATCTCTTGAGAGAAGTGTTGATGCCTCTTTCATTGCATTAATTCCTAAGAAAGGCAGAGCTACACAGTTGAAGGACTTTCGACCTAGCAGCTTGGTGGGATTCCGGGTGTTACTTATGAAAGGCAGAGGCAGTGGACTACAGATTAACGAATGGGGTCCCACGTGTTATTTATTATTGAGGTATACAGAAAGCTTAGACACATGGAGTTGGGGGCATTCTTGTATGTCTGTACAGAATTGGCTTCAGGTTATAACGGAGAACATGGATCATATGGTGGGTTTCACTCACATTCTCTGTTTACCAGATGATTCTCCCGTAAGCACTAAGGCCTGAGTCAACAGGTGAAAATATGGGAAAGTTAGAACTTACAAGGGGATTATGTAAGCCTAGTTGAGTAGACGCTCATAGTCGGTATTAACACTATAGAAAAAGGGAACAATGAAAAGGAAGAACAAAAGTTTCACCATGAGGGGATCTAGGTATGATACCAACAGAAATCAACGGTAATGAGAAAAGATATAAGAGAGAATGAACAATGTAGGACTGAGAAGGTGAAAGAATTTAGGGGTCTCCCCTTTTCACATGTATTTACACTGGACATCATTCAAAGTACAAAAATACCCTCATAACAAATACATGATTAACATATAACTAAGACTTCGTAGGACACAATATAAAGTACACAGTTTGTTCACCTTTCTACATGTTGTTATAGGATCATCAGAGTAGAATGGGGGGTAGCCAACCAGCATCTCATACATTATGGCACCAAGTGACCACCTGCAACGTGCAACCAAGCTAGTGTAAGACTACATGACAGATTGTACTAAATGAGAAGATTCCACAAATCATCCACCATACTACTGCATTGCACAGAACTGCATCATGCAATTCACCAATTAAAGCCACAATGAACACAAAGGAAGTCCTCATGGAACTGCTAATAACTACACAAAGGAGACAAGCAACACCTTGAATGAATATTGTTAAAGCATCCAACTCAAAACCAATTGGCTATGAGTGGAGAGGCTGTCCAGGCTCATATACTAGTTTTTGGAGGAGATAATTAACCGATGTGGGACAATTCCCAACACTCCCCCTCACGTGCGACTCCCGACTCACATGTGGAGAGGTCAACAAAGGATCCGGAACAACGGATCCCAATGAAATAAAGTGCAACTATGGCACAAACAAAGGGGGAAAGCCTCTGAAAACCTAGCTCTGATACCATGTTAAAGCATCCTACTCAAAACCAATTGGCTATGAGTGGAGAGGCTGCCCAGGTTCATATACTAGTTTTTGGAGGAGATAATTAACTGATGTGGGACAATTCCCAACAAATATAACAAGTAGATATCTATTTGTATTCACTTGATGTTCAAGTTCAACCTGTCTTTTAAGATTATTTACTTCCAAAGCACAGAAACAATTACTAGAGCTTGTCTCTCTATCCAACAGTGCTCGATGAATCCCTCTTCATTTAGATATAGAGAAGATATAATTCCAAAGGTACAAACAAGATTTCAACAGAGAGCCAAAGAACCACAAACATGTATCTGTCCATTAGCAAGTAAACTACACCATAATAATAAATCAGATAACCCATCTTGACGTTCTAGTCTTTTCAATCACAACTTAAGAATCCTAACGTTCGATGTGAAACATTTCTGGCTAGGCATTATATGACATAGACATTTGGATTATTTTATTCTCCAGTGTCATATTATAAGATTCATGACCAAGTCACTGATCCTGGCCAGCTTTATCAGTCTATCAGAGTATTCTTATTTGCTTTCTATAGTTTCTCCTTCTTGTGGCTTGGGCCTATTTTAAAGTTTTTGTTTCCTTTATTATATTATGAAACAATCACAAACCTTTTATTCGAAAGATGGATCTACTACCTAATAACCCATGCATAACCTCGGATTTAATGTGCATCCTAAAAAATCTCATTTCCAATCATTGAGACCATGTTCGTTTTGGGACTCTAGCCTCAAACTTTTCTCTCTGCTCATGGTCCCCAATAAATTTTCTCTCCAATTATTACTCTCATTTCTCTATCTATCTATCTCCACTCATTACCCCTAAAAAACTTCCTCAAGTCTCAAACTGAACATGGCCAGAACTATTTCAATTTACTAAGCTCAATGTCAGCCATATTAGTTGAATTTGCATGTTTTGGCACAACAAAAATATGTAAAGCATAGACCCAGTACCCTGGCGTTCTTTACAAGTCAGGTAGCTCAATCTTGTCTTGTCATCTATAGTTATTTGAGGTCTAGGCGGTTCAATTTTCCTTTTGATCTGTCGTTAATAAGTTTCTCCCATCTCAAAAGTCTCTCTTCATCTCTATACCTACTGTTTAAATTTCCATTACCTCCCATTCTTTATTGTGTATATACAAGAAAAGAAATAGCCGGAAGGGCACAACCTTTTATACACAGCATGTAACAAAAGTGAAAAACCAAGGCTATCCAAAAACTGCCTAACAATCTGCAGGGATACGGAAAACCCCAAGAACATACAAAAGCATGCAAAGAAATGGGAAAATCATCCCTACGACAAAGAACAAGGATGCTGGTACCCAGCAGCTGAACACACAAACGGAGCTTTCCTTCCCCTCAAAAGAACTAAAGTTCCTTCCCCTTGGATCGTAGCTTGGCTTTCAGTTCATCACTTCCGACTTCCCTCCCAGTTTCATATCTTTATGTTTCTCAGTTGAGTATTATATGTGACTTTCCCATTGAAAGGAAGCACTCACCTTTGAAACCATTGGTCCATGAACAGGTTACGGGAAACATGAAGGATCACCTCAATGGCCATTCATTTTTTGATCGTTGGGGATGTTTTATCTACCCGCAATTTGTATTTATTCTGGTATTTACTATTTCTTTCTGTTCTGTGTTGTCTTTTGGGGTTATCGAGTTTGCCTATAGGTTGAATGTGTTGGAGTAATTAGTTTCAAATGATAGAGCATTAATTTTCTACTGGTATGAATGCCTTTACTTCACCTATGTGCGAATTCCTAGGGTTTTCTTCCTTCCCTGTGATTCCGAGTTTCTTTCCTTCTTCAATCTTTTTTTCTATTTTTCTTCTTGATTGTACTGCATCAACAGGTCTCTTGGACTAACAAATTCATCTACGAGAGCCTTTCATAAACACAATACTTCTCCTCCTTTCATGATGCATCATGATGTAGTAAAAGAACATGTGGCTTTTCCCATATGGGTTACATATCATCCCTGTAACACGTTTGACGTTACACAAATCTATCAAGAGTAGGAACAGTAATAGCTAACAATGCTACAAATATTTCTCCTCCTCGCATGCTTCTTTGCCCAAAAGACTTACCCTCAAAACATTGTGTTGAACCTGTCTACAAAACTATGAAGAATCTAATAGAGATCCCCTAATGCCAATGGTCTGAATTCATTTCATCTATTGTTGGAGCTTGTCCCACATCGGTTAATAATCACATCCAAAAACTAGTATATGAGTCTGGGCGGCCTCTCCACCCATTGCCAATTGGCTTTGAGTTGGATGCTTTAACAATAATTATTTCAGAAAAAGGGGGAGGAAAAAGAGAGTGGAAAGTTAAGCTATGAAGATGTGGAAACTTACACAATAAAGTGAGTTCCATTGTAATGTTCTTTAGAACCACAATTTAGGGCTCTCAAACCCAGCTATAGCAGGCATGACTTGAATATCGGTTTTTCTTTTCTTGACCAACGGCGTCTTCACAAACAGTTATACATGTTTTGTATCTCTAGAATAGGTTTTCCTGGATGAAATGTCTTAATGACTCTCTAGAACAATTTACTGAAGTTTAGCAAAACAATGATGTCATCTTCCATTTCTTTAGCTTCTTTGAAAACCTAATAGCACAATCTAAAAAGTCAAAACTCTGCACATCATTGGTATATATTAAGTAACCTCAATACACAGAAACTGGTAGGAGAGGAAAATCATAGCATATAAAGTTACAAGACAGGTATTGTCTAAATTTTTTGATAAACCCTCATCATTCAAACTTACTAACCAGTCACACTCTGTGCCATATCCTTTTTTCAGTAACACTTCAGGGGCAATATAATCAGGTGTACCCACCGTGGAGAAAGCCTGGAAAAAGAGAAAAAGAAGATGGTAGAACCTTAAAAGCATTATTATTGTCCCAAGTCAAAAGTATTTGATGTTCTATAACCACAACAAAACAAAGAATAAATTGGCACTGACTCAATTGTATCTGCAAATGACAGTGGCCTAACAACACAAAAATCAAATAATAGCATGATTTGCTGCAGGTACTCATATTCTAATCTTGCAGAGCTAGTGAAGGTCGGAGTTCCAAGTGAGGGGGGATGTTGGGGAGCTCAATACACATTGTTTGACACCCGTTCAATAACAACTTGAGCTCAATACACATTGTTTAGAGCATTACCATTTACCAAGAAGTCCAAAAATAGTTGCACTAAAACATTTGACAAAATTATTAAGATCAAAGGATGGTTTGATTCAGCAAATGGTCTATAGAAAAAAATCTACAAAATTTAGTGATTATACCGAAAACAAACTTTTAAGTTACCTAATCAAGGTGTTGCCGCCCTCCAAACGAAATTTCAGCACCAAGTTCTTACGTTGGAATATAAATGCAGGACTTTAGTTGGCCTTGGTCCAAATGTGAAGTTACAAACGATAGAGAGTGATTTGTCCTAAAGAAGATTCTGGACTTAACGAGTAACAAACAACTACGTTGAAGTGAATGATACTTCAAGTAACACCATATGTTAACCCACCGAATTGTCAAGTATTGCTAAGCGATGAAGAACTTTACATTACCTAGTATGTGTCGTGATGTTGAAAACTAGATCCAGGTTTCTTCTTTTCCTTTTTTTCATATAAATATAAATATATATACATATACACACACACATATCCAATTAGTCAGGTTTTCAATTAGCATACACCTGGGCCCATCATTACGTACTAAATCCTCTGGTCTTAAGATTTTGACTTTCAAGTTCTTTATATTTAACTTCATAGAACACAGCGAACTAGATACCGATGTTGGAAGTTAATATCAATAGTACGTCATAAAGTGCCACATATATAATTTGAAAGAAGAAAATAATCTACTGCTTACCAATGTCCTCCTGTTCATTTGCCAGTGCTGCAACTGTTCAAGGGGGCTTTTCCAGCGACTTCCATTACCATCATCTGGAAAGCATCCATTGTCGTCCATCGCTTCCCTCAAATTGTCATCAGTCATCACATCATTTTCATTTATAGGACATAAATTTGAACAGTCGAGAGGCTTGCAAAGACCAAAATCAGAAAGCTTCATATGACCATTTTTGTCCAATAGAAGGTTGTCAGGTTTAATATCTCTGCGAAAAATATGGTTGGGTAAATATGATCGCCATGACAAAAATAGAAAGTTTAATGTAAAAAGCTTTGCAACGGACTTTACTGTGTAGTAACACTCTATTAATGTGTGACCAGCGAGATAATACCAACCTGTGGATGTAGTTATGCTTGTGGATAGACTCTATGGCCAGGACACTTTGAGCAATGTAAAATCGAGCCACAGTTTCAGTTAAAGACTCTTCTCTCATCAGCAAAGTCATGATGTCACCACCAGGCAGATATTCCATTATCAGATACAAGTATTCAGCATCTTGAAAGGAATAAAAGAGTTTTACGATAAAGTGGCTGGCAACTTCTGCGAGCAAATTCCTTTCAGCTCTAACATGTTCAACCTGTTCCACAAAAAAGAACCAGTAGAACCTATGAGCAGATGATAAACTACTTGACAGCTTTGAGTCTTAAATATCATTAGGATTCTTCTCAATACTTTTCCTGTATTTTCCCTTCTTTTAGGCCATTCTAGAAGCTTTAGTGATAGGATTTTAGCTCTATTAAGCACTTGAGATGGATATGATGAGTTTTATGAGGTTTCTTCATGTTATAAGAGTTTTCAAACCTAAAATAGCCTATATTGCTGTTAAACCCGTTCCCTCTCCAATGTAGGAACAAAATTCAGATTCATCAATACATATTGCGATTTCTTCTAATTCCCCTTCTCCTATTTGGTAACTCACCTTTCATCCTTTTTCATCACCATCTCACATTTTATCTTTAACAAACAAATCATCCCACCAATATGCTCATCGAATGTACTAAGAAATCCTTGGGAATGCCATGCTACATCAAATAGTCATGGATAACGTGAAGGGGCACACTTAGGAGTTAGGACCACCTGACAAGGATTTTATTTGGAACAGCCATTTCTTATTATAAGACCAAACTTGTTCATTCATCTTGTTTTTAACTTTTAGGGAATATTGTTAGGTTGTCTTGCTCCTGTCTTCGCTTTAACTAAAAGTTATCACATGAAAGAGCCTGTTTAAAGGACTCTTGGACCGTGTGTGACATAAGACTGGAATGAACAAATGTCTCTACTTGCCTCAGGTGCAGATTCCTAAGGTTTTCTAGACTTACTAAACACAAGAATCTATCGAACTCATTATCAATAGATTTACAGCAAGATAGACCTTTTTACTGAAACAAAGAACAGTTCTGCACATTATTAGCATTTACCGTTCCAGATGTAGAACGATAAGAAATCAGACAAAAAGGGCTCGTAGTGAGAAGTAAAGAATAAATATAGTGCTCATAAGAAACATAAAGGACTGCTGTTGAAGGCTAATCTCACCTGTCCCCTACTAAGCATTTCTGACTTCTTAAGTTTTTTCATGGCAAATATATTGCCAGATTTCTTCTCCCGACACAGCCTAACCTGTAAACAATTCTTTGTAAGCACCCATCACACTCCTAGTTGATAATATGAAAGCAAACATTATAATTCAGGGCTGGAAGCATATACAGAAAGCAAAACAAGTAATAAAACATTATCCAGCACATTTCAATCAAAAGAACTCTGCACAGTCAACACTTCACCTAAGAACTGTGCAGTTAACTCCCAAATTTTATAAGAAGGACAGGGTACCAATTTTGGAGTTCTATAGGAAATAACTTAAGAGTGCAAAGTACAAGTTGTAAAATTGCAGTTCTAATTGTGAATCAAAACCCTGTTTTCCTGAATCTGCAATAGAATAAAAGAAGTAAACTGTAAGATTCAATGAAATTTCAAAAGTACCTAAAAAAGCTTGATATCAATATGGAAAGGAAAGCAATAAGTAGGTCATATAATATGTAACTTAATGACATCCAGTGTGTAAGACACTTAAAAGTAACCAAGCATATTCCGCGACTATTTGTCTTTCAACCATTTTAAAGTTGCATTAAGATGTTTAGCTTTATTTGATTGGCATTTAGATGGTCACATAGTTTGTCAAGAAGGCGACTGTTAAAGCATCCTACTCAAAATCTATTAGCAATGAGTGGAGAGGCTGTCGAAGCTTATATTATTAATGTTGAGGGGATAAATAACCGATGTGGGACAACCTCTAACACTCCCCCGCATGTGTGGTCGCCGACTTGCACATAGAGAGGTAAGCAAACGAAAAGTAACATAGGAATCACAACGAAACATAGTGCACAAATGGCACAAACAAAGGGGGAACTAATCTAAAGTGTCAAGCCCAAAAGCCTAGCTCTAAAGACTCATATACTAGTTTTGGAGAAAATATTTAGCTGATGTAGGACAAGCTCTGTACTTGATAAGAACCAGTATGCTAAAGCAGACAAAGAAGTAAGGTTGGGAGAAAATGACTACACGGAGCTGTCTAAATATGGTTAACGTAACCAGAAATGTGCACAGTAAGTTCACTGAAATAATTGGAAACTTCGCAACAGAAAAGATCCAATGTAACTAAGAATTTGTTCAAAATACAGTATGTCCCAAATTTCGCACAATTTTTTTGATAGGCATATCTATACTGCAATTATTTTGGCTCGAGCCAAAAGAAGCTTTTATGCATATTAAAGAGCGAGTCATTTCTCGAACCTCCCCAAAGGCTCCTCTTCCAATAATAGTTAGAAGCTCAAAATCATCAACACAGATCTTATGCCGTTTAAGTCTCATATACTGAGTCTCTTTGTGCTCCAAATCCTTCAATAGATTGATTTGTTCCTCCTCTGACACATCTGAAGAAGCTAACTTTTTTTCTAGCACCGAGCGCCTACAGTGCGTTAATAAAAGTAGTCAGAAAAAATTTACCAAAAAAACTCTGGAAACTACATCCTAAGCAATACTACTGTTTAAAATAATTAAGTTAAATGCAAGTGTTAAATTGGTAACCACTAACTCACCGAAAAGCTTAAGCAAGATAGAGGGGATAACTTTATTTTATATTACTAACACGCCTCTTACGTGTGGCTAGACTCTAATTCATAAGCGAGCCTAACTGGCGCAAGAATTTTTACGGGATGAGAGGCCGATGTTCAAGATTAACAGTCTTATCCTTTCTACTTAAAGAAGTCAAAGGAATGCAACCCCGCATTGGGTCAAATTTTTTGACATGTTATATATTTTTGGAGTTTAGATCGGTGTATGGGTCTTTTTATTGTTTGGCCTTTTCTTTTCTTTTTCTTTCTTTTCCCAATCCTTCCGCTTTCTTTTGTACATGGGTGGTACCCCTTAATGCCTTTCCAATAAACTTTATTACCTATCAAAGAAATAGAGTAAACTATATGCATGTCATGACAAAGACCACTGAAACTCAAAATGCAAAATGCACAATCGAAAACAGAGGTGCATGCAATCTTGAAGCAGAGGAAAAAATGCTAGGGTTAGGGCACACGATTGACGTACATTTCGTGAATAAACGATGTCGTTTATAGACACATACCTTACGATACCTATACATACACAAACAGATACATGCGTATGCGGTGGCGAATTGGTGGTACCTTTCCCTGCGCTCTTTGATGTGTTTCATGTGAGATTTGTAGTGGTTCTCGATGAATTGCTTGGCAACAGCGACCCTCTCGAGGGTCGAGCTCGAACCTAGCTGTTCTTCTCCTACCTCCGCCGTCTCCTCCTCCTCCTCCGCCGTGTCGTTGTTGTTGTGATTCTCCATGGCGTCGGGGGCGTTTTTCTCTCTCTAGAATCCGGCGATCACCGGCGACAATTGACAATTGCACTTTCTATTTCTGTATCTGGTTGTGAATTGTGTGTGACAACGAAGCAGAGGCAGAAGAATTGACAGTTATTTTGAGAAGTTATTTGGTGCTCTACACCATGCGTGTTCACCCTTCAGCATAAACAAGAAATAATCATTTTTTTAAAAAAAAAAATTGATAATCGGACGTTTACGGATAAGCTTGCGAGCACCTCAATTAACACCGGGGCTTTTAGAATGACCAGGCAAACCCTCTATTGACCCAAAGATTGAGAAATTTGGCCTCTATAATATACGAATATGTGATTTTATGAAAGACAAATACTTAATGATTTTTCATGTAACTTGGCCAAACTCATCGGGTTCATAATCATTTTTCTAGGGGTGATTGTGAGGAGTAATCATTGCTTTTGTGACTTTTCAAGTATGAGTAATAATATGCTTTTGACTTTTTGGAATAAGTATATAATTTAAACAAGAAGAAGCAAGAGAGGAATTGTAGAGAGGGTGACTTGTTAACTTCTAAAATTCTTTAAAATAATTAAATTAAAAGTAAAAAAAAATTGAGAACCTAATTTGGGACAGGGAGAAAAACTTTACTACTATATGATCGGGAATCGAGAGAGTATAGTTGTTTGGACCGAGTTTCATCATCTCTATCTATAACATCCGAGCACAAATTATTGAGTGAATTATAAAAAAAGAAGTGTGAAAATCAGTTTCATGTTCAAAAACATCATCATGAATGCATTACTGTAAAATTTAGTAAACTTGTGGTATTTCTCACAATTACAATTAAGAATATACTATTAAGTAGAAAGTATTCGTTTACGGTTCATTAGAATATTGGTGTTTGGAGTGGCAA
>JAOTQK010000020.1:1219232-1239592 GCA_025642025.1 Rhododendron ferrugineum
ATAGAAAAAAGAAAACAAACTAAAAAATAACAGCTGGCAATGCCTACTTGGAGATTAAGATACATAAAAGCCCATTTGCCACTTATAATCTATCCCTTCCCATCCCCAAACGTCACAACCACTTTATTAGTTGACATTTGATTAAAGCAATGGATAGCTATAGTTTATGTGTGAATGTGTCCATCTTTCATATTTTACATGAAAATCACATGTGTAATTCAGCATCATTGTTTAATCTGTCTCTGTCCACTTACAGGCGTGGAATTAAAATGATAATTCAGAAAACAATTACAACTCTATCCGCGTAAGGTGGATGGTAAATTTCATTGACACCCCTCCGAAATGGGTCTTAATGACAGATATTTCCTTCACGTATGAGAAATTACTGTAAATTCACTGTGATTTCAATGTTTATTTCACTGACATGCAACTAACAACTGTTCGACCAAACACCCTGTAGAATTAGCCAAAAGTGTCTGAGATTGATAAAATCATCCTTTTTAGTGATAGAATAAATAATAAAAAGCTCTTTAATTCTCAATTTGTTTGACCCAAAAGTAATAAAATTGTTTGTTTTCTAAACCAAACACGGTTCTTTCGAGCAATAAAAAGTAAATATATAGGTGTAAATACTACTATTTTTTTAATCATAAATACTACTAAATTTTACTAATTATCAAAACATCTCATCTAGTGGAAAAGAAAAATCATTTTTATTTAAAATAATTGAGAGTTGATGGTTTTTGGATTACTTTTTATTATAGGAAATTATGACTTTTTTAATATAAGTCACTTTCGGCTCATTCCATCGCGAGTTTGGACAGACAATTGTCAATTGGGGTTGTCGATGAAACTCATAGAAAAATCACAAGAGTTTATTGTTTTTGTCATACGTGAGGAGGGTACCTGTCATTTAGACAAACCTTATAGAGTGTTGGTGAAATTTACCCTAATGTGAAAGACAAAACAATGTCAACACTTGTATTTAGTTGACAGTTTGACTAACAAAACTCACTAGTATTATATATATATATATTCTCTTAAAAACAAGAGCTATCTTATTAAGTGCTAATTTCTTTCTCTCTGTATCAATTGAAGCAATGAAACAAAGGGACGATTAACCTTCCTAATCAAACAAAGGGATTAATCCATTGTCCCTTGAGAGCTAAAGATTTATGCACTAATCTTGGCACAATTTCACCATCTACCAGCGGGTGGACCCATTCAAGTAAAAGTAATATTTCGTATGAATCGACACTTAGGCACATACAAAATTTGTAACCTGAGATCTTGTAAGAAACAACAAAACCCCTAAATATCATGCCTTGCAAGGTCTTTGCTTTGATTCTTACACCTAAACCCCCTAAAACAATTGCCCGCATTAAAGCATCTCCAATCCAATACTCTATTTGAGAGTATCAAAATACTTTATTTTATTCATAAAGTGATTTTAGAGGAAATCACTATTCCTATTTACTCCAATCACAAACCCTTTATTCCTATTTACTCCAAAATATAGAGGAGATCCTCCATATTTTCTCCCATCCTCTAAATATGAAGAATCAAAATCCCACCCTCTCAAATAAAGGAGGCTTGAGAGGATGGATTAGAGGAGTTTCATACTCTCAAATGGAGGAATAGAGCATGGGTTGAAGATGCTTTTAGTTCAGAAACCATTCAAAATTTCAACTACTCTCTAGTTTGACCTACTATTCCCACCAACCCCTTAAAATAAGAAAATAACTGATAGACACCCAATAATCTTCATTTCCTGCAGGTTTACCCCAAACAAACTCTAGTCTGCGTGAGATTTAGAGGGGGCCCAGCATGGCTATCGGTGCGAATCGGTAAGCCACTCGTCAGTGGTGCTCTTTTTTCTTTTTCTTTTTCTTTTTTAATCCGCCACTAGTGGTGCTCTTCACCTGTGAAATCTAAACCGCGAAATTTTAGGAAGGAGTGGTTCTCAGCTGTTTGGGATTTTCAAGTGAAGGAAATATACATGCACACGTTTGTACATATATCCCAACATAAATGAATAACAAAAAAAAGAAAAAGCTACAGACGATTTCACTGAGAATCACTGGCCTCCCATGGCGGCTCTTCTGAGTCCCTCTCTCTCTCTTCATCTTCAAAACAAGGTTCCATATGATCCTTTCTCAAACGCTCCTCAATTTGTTACTAATTTCTGTTTCTTCTCTATGTATATGCGTCCATATATTTTATCATGATTGAAAAGCTTTTGATTGTGGATATATATGGATTGGTGTGGCGATTGTCTAATCTGGGTTCAAGTTTGGATGGGAGTTGGATGAGCTGCCCTACTCCAAGTTTCAAAGATGAAGATGGTTTTCCGAAATTGAAAGATGAACTTTAAAATCTTGGTGGAAGCGGAAAGATCTTATTAAAGTTCATCTTTTGATTTCGGAAAACACCAGTAGAGCCGGCCCTGTGCTAAATCTCGAGGTGCGGCCGCTATAGGCCTCCGAACATTTACAATTGTTAGGGCCCCTCCTACTTTGGTACTCCTTATGATAGTCGAACAAAAAAAAACCCTCTTTAATCTTTAGGGTCGGTGCTGGCTCTGACCACCAGAAAATTGAAACTTGGGTAGGGCGGTCGTTTGGGCTCATCCACCCCCAGTCCATCCTTGAACCCGGATCAGATAATCGCCAGGAAGTGGAAAGATCTTAAAGTTCATCTTTTGCTTTCGGAAAATCACCAGGAAGTTTTACTTTCTTGGTTCTTACACTCAAAATTCCAAGTATGTGTCAATCACCTCAAAATATATATTTCGTCTTGTTGGGCAAATCTACAATTTGTGGATAAATGCTACCTCAATAATAATAAGAAAATCTGCAGGAAATAAAACTCATAATTCCAAAAACTTCGGTTGGAACAGGAATAGTTGAGTCAGACATTGGTAAGAGCCAGGAAATTGAAAACTCTAAACCTATTAAGAACAAGATTCAATAGAATAAGAAATCAAAAGCGAAGGAAATTCATTTATATCTATAGAGCTAATGCAGCCTGCTGGTAAATTCCAGAGGACTACTTAGTTTGTTGTGTTGTTTTTAGGTGTAAGGTAGAATCACGTGAAGGCAAATTTCTATGAACTTTTGGTTTCTGTATACGTAGGTTCATAGAGGTTGCAGAGCGTGTGAAATATGTTTTCATCGTCCACCACTGTCAGTGCAATAAAATGTCTGCTAAATTTTATCGCTATGTTCTGGAATTTCTTTAGGTTCATCCTGTCGGTGTCAGCACAATCTTTGCAAATACACAGTCGACCAGAAATTTCCTGCCTATTGTAAGAACTGGTAGAAGTCATGGGTATCATCGTCTGATGAAAGCTAAGATGTCTGCTGAAGTAGATGTACTTGCTAAAGATTCTATTAGTGTTGAATCTGCTGATGATGCAAATGGTAATACTTCTTTCTCATTTTTGAGTGGCAATTCTTCTTTCTCCTTTTCACTTGATTAGTTGTTTTCTGTTGATGATACCAATTTAATATGAGCTGTTGGAAAATCGGGTACAATCTTGTTTCTGTTTTGTTTTACATCCATCAATCCTGAAAAACCAAATGAATACAGTTGATTTTTATGAGACTATATATTTTCCTAAACAACTGGACAAAAATATTACGGAGTATATCTTCCTTTTCATTTGCATTTTCTCCTTGTATTGTTCTCTCTTTCTCTTTCTTACGCAACCACATGCACATGGCATGCATAAGATTCTCATTCATACAAACATAAAAACAGCATATACGTGGTATAGCATGAATAAAAAGTAGAAAGGCGTGGAAGGAAAAGACACATTCTTTAATCTTGTGAGCTCTTTTCATCCTACACTCTCTTATGGATTTACCTGAAAATGTCATTCCTAGAGTACTTGGTGGTGCAAGTGCTATAATATGACTGTCGTCGCTTTCTTATTGAAGAGAGCGGACATTCAGGAAGGACTAGAGAAAGAGAAGAAACTAGAATTGAGACTGGAGAGAGGGCTAAGGAAAGAGAAATTGGATAGAAATTAGGAGCTGTTAAACACTTCTTCATTTGGAGTTATGTTTTGGTACTTGACTTAATTTCAATTCGCTTATGTTGATATTAATTCTGCACGGGTGTATTGTTATTTGAACATGGAATTCCATACATTCATACAGAATAGCCTTATGGCTTACTATAGGTGGGGAGACGTATCCAATTACAATATTTCAGCTGATATTGATGCAGATTATGGACTCGTGAGCATGCACCACGTTGGAATACTCTGCGAAAACCTCGAAAGGTCACTTGAGTTTTACCAGAATGTGCTGGGTATGTCAAACTTTTCTGCTTTGCAGATGTAGCTTAACCCTTATGTGGATGTGTATACACTTCGCTTCACAGAGTTCTAACTTCGATTTAAGGTCAGGTTTGAAGATAAATGAAGCAAGGCCAGATGACAAGCTCCCCTACAGGGGTGCTTGGCTGTGGGTGGGCTCTGAAATGATTCATCTCATGGAGCTTCCAAACCCTGACCCCTTGACCGGAAGGCCTGCACACGGGGGGCGAGATCGTCATACTTGTATTGAGATTCGACATGTGTCTAAGCTGAAAGCTATCCTTGATAAAGCTGGTGATTTTCCTCCGCCACATCATTCTTTTATTCTTTATGGGCCAAAGAACAGATTTTCATTTTGATTCCATCTTAGCAGCCAAAATGTTTTCCATTTTCTACCTCTAGGAAATCCGAAATGAAATATAAGAGAAATACCAAAATTCTACTGTTTCTGTGCACACAGAAAGCACCGAACCATACATGATACGAAATGTACCGGATGTTGGAAAATGATATTCTAGTATATTCTACAGCTTTTGACGTTTTCATAATGTTCCGGCTACGTTCCTTTTTTAGCTAAGTTCATTTTCCTTTCCATTTCCACGGTTCAAGCCGGCAGACACACCAAATGTGAATATGACAAGAAGATCTCCACAGCCCTTATAGCTTTTGTTGGTTATAGAAGGGGCTTCTTATCTTGCTGGTTTTTTTGGTGCAGGCATTCCATACACACTAAGCCACTCGGGGAGGCCAGCCATTTTCTTCCGAGACCCAGACGCCAATGCGTTAGAATTTGCTCAATTCGATGCCTGATATGCTTAACATTGCGCATAAATAAATCGAGGTGTCCGTATTCCTTCAAACACCCGATCATGTACATATAATCTATCAAAAGTTTCATGTAAACGATCCTGGTTTTGGTCCTTTTGGAATAGCAATTTCCCAAAGGGATTCTGTTGGACGTGGGTGTGTATGTTTAGTGTTGTTGAGTGTTGACAAGGTAGAAGTAGAACTGGTAAAGCAGCAAAAACTTCACTTGTACCCCATGCGGTTTGGGCCATGTGTGGTTCCTCCCGTTCACTTTGTTGCATCAGGTTCCCCCGGTTCACTTTGTTGCATCCGCACCCATTGTGGTTTGTGGATTTTGTGTGGACGAACCCAAGAATTAATGCTTGCACTGTCAACAAAAACGACAAAGTCCAATATGTCCTCCATCTTCTTCTTTGATTCTTCATTAAATCTAAACAATTCATCCCCTGTACAGAAAATTAGATCCGAACCCTTTATTATGAAGTAAATTTTCTCACAAATAATTAAGTATTTATGGGTGGGTAATATTATAAATAAAATTAAAAAACTAAGCTGAAAAACAACCATAATTTCTGGATCCCAGGATTGTTTCTTGGAGCTAACATTGGTTTCTAATCGGTAAGCGGGGGGCGAATTAGACTAATTTGTTCCAACCCGAGACATAAACAAAGATAGGGATAACAACATCCTCTAGCTCGAGGTTTCCATTTCTTCACGCTAAAAAGCCATGTTGGTTTTTCGGGTTCTAATTTTGCATAGATTTGGAATTTTTAAGTGTTTCCAGTGTTGTTTTGAAGCACTACATGTGCAACTAGAGCCATCTCGAATTGACGACTAAACTTTATTCGGAATTCAAATTATCTAATTTGTGATTGGAACCAAGAACCCCCATTAATCTGTGCTAATTCTACTAGCTCTGCTTCACTATGCCACTCCAGGGATTTTTTTTGAACGGCGAAAAAAGAATTTTATTAATCTTTAAAGTGAATACAAAAACTAAAATGAGCAAAGAGCAGGGCAACAAGTGTCCATCCGAAACCCAAACCCTTGATTGACAAGATGCCAGGAAGAAAACCCTTAGGGCCAAAGTCCAACACCTAAAGGCCACAAGTCCAGATAAAACAATAAAGAGCAAATGAGACGCAATCCAAACACCAGAAAAGGCCTGAAAGCCCAAATACAACGGGATTAGCCCAACAAATAAAGCCCCAAAACACCTAAACCCTAAGATCTGGAAACCAAAACGCCAAATCCTCCGCCACTGTAAAGACCGCCATGAACCCGCTGTACTCCGGTCCCAAAAACGATCAGAGAGCCGCCATATGCCACTCCAGGGATGGTTCATATGCCAGAGCAATTTCGGCTATTCTGTAAGATGGAAGAGAGAATCATTGATCTGAATTTCAGTAAACTGTTATCCGAGAATTACCCCTAGCTGCATGGAAATACAACCCTAGTTTCACTCCAATAATCTGCCATTGGTAAACTTGGCACTCTGGTCTTTAGACATTTCCTGGCTAATTTGGCACACAAAAGCAGTTCCAGTTAACTACTGAAGAAAGTGGCAAGCAAATAGAGAACAAACCAACTTAGAGCTTTGATTTTCTTTACAGACATCAATGTAGACGAATGGTCTAGTAACTTGTTGGAGCCCAAAAACAAAATCCAAAATGCTAAATCTCAAGTTACTAGTAGTAGCTTACATGATTGATCATACTTCCAAAATCACTCATGTATACAAGTATAGAAGATTGCAAATGAAGATGCCCAACATACTCTTCCATTTTGTCGAGGTCAAATAATCATATCAATAGGTTCTTTCTGAGAGTTATATACCTTGTGTTGCCTTTATTTACATAGAAAATTCTTCACTTGAAACTTGCATAAAATGCTACTAGCTTTTATTTGTACACAGCAGCTACGAACATACTTGCCCGGGTGAGGATGTTTTTCGTGACCTCCAATCTTGTATGGCGGAACGTAATGTATGGTTTTGAATGAGCACTTTATGCTGCAGCCTAAGCTTTGTTACTGGTGATAAACTATGTCTCTCAACCCATGCTTTGATTGCTCTGTGCTCGTATGTAAATCCATCAGCGGCAATGTATGGATCCTCCATTACTTCCTGAATTAGCCATGGCATAATGCACAAAGAAAAATGACTATGAGATGCAGCTCACATAAGGCTGTGTATGGATCGGTTTTGTGGATGGACAGGCAAAGGTTGGGGAATAAGAAGATAATAAAGTGAAGAAGCTAAATCAATTTGTTTGGTATCCCTATCATTTTCCCCTCCCTTGGTAAGCCCTCCACAAAAACCATGATCCAAACACAAACAAAGAGTCGAATGCTAGGAATAACAAAATTTTAGAGCATCTCCAATCAGCTAGCTAAAATAGACCCCAAAACTTATATGACAAAAACCAATAAAAGGAGGACCCAGTTGTGTGGTAATTTAAGAACAAATGATTGCTCCAATGATGTAGTTAAACAACAGAAAAAAAAAAAAAAAAAAAAAAACTGGGTCGATTGGTCCAGTTTTGTATGCATCATATACACAAACACACGACTTATGTCAACATAAAGGCCAAGTGGCCCCTAGCCCTTGCTTCCCCAAATCCCTCGCTCTCTCCTCTCCTGTCTTACCCCTAACAAGCTCTCTAAAGATGATAGCCTCTTAGCTACCAAGCATTATAAACGCTCTTACGAGCCACTCTATGCATCAGAGCAAAATTTGGTGCAAGTGTGCAAACTAGTCTAGTATCTAACACTAGGAGAGCCTAATTGAGAGTGAACCAGAGATGCTTTTTGTGGAGTTTCAATTTTTCACCTGAAGGATTGGGCAGAAGTAATGGTTAGGTGCATGAATACTATTCCTCTGTACCCTAAGAGTAGCATCTGCCATATCAGCAAGTTTCTTCAAAAGCGGCAACACTTCAGTTTCAAGATCTGGCCTATCTCTGCATCTTAGTCTGGAGCATTTCAGGGCCATCTGAGCCAATTCCTCTGCTTCAGCAAGTGGCCAATCCGGTATAGACTTGTCCAGTATATCAAGGAGCGAATCATTGGAAAGAGCATTTTCAAATTTCAACAAAAGCCCATTTGGATGTTGTGCAGCCAGCAATTGGAGGACAATGATTCCAAAAGCATAAAGATCAGATTTAGGTCGGACGGTTCCCGTTCTTTGATACTCTGGATCCAAATAGTAAAGAGTACCAGCTACAACAGAGTCCCCAAATTCTGTAATACTGTCAGGCGCAACATCTGAAACGAGTTTAGCCAATCCCACGTCACCAATTTTGCTAACATAATTTCTGTCTAAAAATATATTCCCTGGTTTTAGATCTCGATGAATTATAGGGTTCGGTTTTGAGTTGTGTAAGAATGCAAGTCCACAAGCTACTTCAAAAGCTATCCGGAATCGAACAAACCAAGGAAGAGGATCCCTGCTGCTTTGGTGGGAAAGAATATCTTCTAGGCTTCCGTTCTCCATATATTCGTACACTAAGCAACCAGTCTCTGGACAAGCTCCAAGCAGTAAAACAATGTGTGGGTGGCGTAACTGGCTAAAAACTTCAATCTGAAAATAATTGACAGAAGACAACAAAAACCATTGCCACCACAGTCAGAACAACTTAAGTGGTCACGAAAGTATGGGATAAGCAAAAAAGTAAACAAGCCACAGGTTAAGCTAAAATAAGTTGTTTTAAAGAAGAAAATTCAGCTAGGACAAGATTAGTCAACATTGTGTGGCAAAGGGTGTTTACACAAGCATGGACAACCTAACCTAATATTTCGTGAATGTTTTGAGTGAATTGGCATCTGCACATTATAAACACAGTTAAATTTCCTTTTGTATTGAATCAGTGTTGACGAAATTAGGTTAGGTGCAGAATAAAAACTTCTGCATTCATAAGTTCTAAAAAGACTTAAAGTTAATCAAATGATCATGCCAAAAGAAAATAAAAGCCTCAAGCAGACATGGGAACTTGAATTAAAACAGAAGAAAGAAATCAAGTAAAGAAAAAACCTCTGTCAGAAATTCCTCTTTCTTCTCCGCTGCATCAGAACGCAGAACTTTGATGGCTACTGGGATTTTATCAAGGTCACATCTGTAAACTTTCCCATATGATCCTTCACCAATCATCTTAGTCTCAGAAAAGGATTCGGTAGCTATCTCAATTTCATCCCTTGTGTACCTTTTGTACCTTCTATCGTTTGAGAAGAGTGCATCAACAATTTTCTTTTTCTCCACTGATTCTTTGAGAGCTTTTAATTCTGCTATTTGTCGTTCATAAGCTTCTTTAGCAAGCTTATTTCTCGCCATCTCAATCTCCTTCAAGGTTTCCAAATACTTTCTACGCTCTTCTGCAGCCATTTTCTTATAAGCTTCTTCTCTTTGCTTGGCAGCATTTACTTGTCTAGTTTCTTCCAGGCATTCATAAGAAAGAAACTGAACCTGTGCAATGGAGCATCAATAACAGTGGTGTAGTGTAATATAGAACACAAGACAACTTATATTTTACCATTTGTCTTTTTATATTCAAGGTTAAATAAGTGTCCATATTCTACCTCCATGAAGGATTGACTTTCAGTCTTTCACTACACTGAAGACCACTTATCAATTTACCCTGAAACTGTCTATGAGATGAGGAAGCAAGAAACTTAGGCCCTGGTTGTTTGACTGGCTAATAGAGAAGGGATATATAATTTCATAGGATAGTTAATCCTTTACAATTAATAGTGAGCAGATTAATAATACCACAACCCCTAGATATTATATATTAAATTTTTTGTTTGACACAGGATATCATATCCGACAGATATTTAATCCCAGTCGCAAAAATTTCTAAAGCATATGTTAAAGAATCAAACTCAAAACCTTGGCAATGGGTGGAGAGGCCGCCCAGGGTCATATACGAGTTTTGGAGGTTGTAATTCACCAATGTGGGACAAGCTCTAACACTCCCCCGCACGTGGAGAGGTAAAAAATGATCTATAACATAAGAATCTCAACCAATCAAGAGAGTCTTTTCCAAAAGCCTCCGAAAGTCTAGCTTTGATATCATGTTAAAGCATTCCATTCAAAACCAATTGGCAATGAGTGGACAGGCCGCCCAAGCTCATATAGTACTAGTTTTGGAGGTAGTAATTAACCAATGTGGGACAAGCTGTAACAACATATATAGCCAAATCTACTGCTTTCATCCAGACAAACAAAAGTGGATATAGTCTCTTTTTGAATTCAAAGTTTTCTTGTCGAAGAAAATAATCATCCGTTATAGACTTTGAAAAAACGGAAACTATTTCTGAAATGGTAGCAGAATTGGCAAATATTAGCAAGGTCAAAACATAACATGCATCGAAATCTATGAACCTCATAATTTTTTAAGATGTCAAATGCTAACCTTGTTTCTGGCATTTACAAGGTCCTCACACGCTCTCTTGTACATGCCAACAGTGTCCATTAATTCTAGACGCAGTTTTTCCACCTCAGCCTGCACATCCGACTGCAGAAAAGTATGCATCCTAAATGTTAGCCCAGACTAGTCACCGTCACACAACAGTGTGTACAAAGCAAGTAATTAATACAATGGTACGACAAGACATAATGTGACAGCAGGAGAGAAAACAGGAACCAATTCACCTGCTTTGTGTTGGCAGAAGCCATGGAAGAACATTCAGTTGCTGCCTCAATATCTAGGATACTATTTCCCAAGTGTTGATCATTTCTTTCTGGGAGTGAACCAGAATGGTTGGGATACCTCTGTTCTGTAATTGCTATAGAATCCAAGTGACTAAGATCTGACACATATGATGCTGTGTCAGTAACTCCACCATCCACTGAGGAGGAATAATGGCCACCATTTAATTTATAGACGCGAGAACCACGCCTTATCCGGCTACACCACCAGCTTCTAGAGATGTTCTCTGCCAAATAGAGGCAGAAAGACTAATATGATAAGGCAAAAGAAACAACTAAGTACATGGAGGCTATCAACATTTAAGAATCAGTATTTTCAACATACCACCGGTCGACAAGGGGGTGGCAGAAGTTGTGATGAGCCTACGTCTTGACACAATGTAAATACTACAAGCTTCAGGAGCATTTTTTAGGACTACCGATGGAACAGTAGAGTCTTTTCGCTTCCAGAGAATCCTATGGTACACCCCCAAAAAATTTTGGTTAAAAATAACATAAAAAAGTAAGGCTAAAAAATGCATATCTAATGCAAAAAAATCCGTAACTATCCAAAAAACGTGTACCTATTGTGGAATATAAGGTATACCCCCTATGCATAACTAAGACCATAAAAATTCGTACCTAATGAGAAAAAAATAGCGTACAATGCACCAAAAATAAGCATGCAATACTACAAAACTACGAGTACGATATATTTAAAAAGGTACACCCATGCGTAACTAACAAAAAAATGTGTCACACCAAAAATATGCATAATATACAAAGATGGCGTGTCATAGCTTTCTTCTAAAATTAAATACAAAGATGGCGACTTAGTTAACAAATGAAAGAACCACACGAGTCATAAAAGGTCGCGTAAAGTTTAACATACCGAATTTATTGGAGTGTAAGATGGCACTTCAAACAAATGGCTAAATCATTTGCATGTATAGGAACCACATGATACTGATGATAGACACAGTAGTAAGAAGAATGTAAATCCCCCAGAATTCCTAGCCATAAAATCTTAACGTAGTATCCTCCAGGGAAAACACAAATCAGATGTATTAGAGTCTAGAACATGCAACCAGTAAAATGCCATAAAAAAATAGCCAACATCTAGAAGGATGAGAAAGACCGTGACATGAACAACTTAATTAATACATTGGACATACCTTCTGATAAAAGAGGAAGAGCAAGAGCCCAACACTAAACTTCTTACACCAGAGTCAGTAACATATTTAAGAAGTGCTGACGCAGGATTGTCACCTTCCAGCAACAAAGTTTCAACCTAAGAAAGCAGTATCCGGGATTATACTTCAAGGTAAACCCAATTAGAGTAGAACATAGCCAAAAGAAAAAAACTCACCTTTTTTCTTTTGCATAGTTTCTTAAATGGTATAAATACTTTCTGAAAAGCAAGTTTTGTGTCCTCCATATACATTTCCACCACATGGGCATCCAGTTGCTCAATGGGGATAGTGTCTCCGGCTGCAAAATATGGCAATGCCCACATGAGGTCATTAGTAACAGAGTAAGCAATGCTGAAAAATGAGAGATAAATTATTGCCTCGTAGGCATTTGAACAGATTGAGTTTTAGATTCGCAGGACAAACTACAACACCAACCTAAAGACATTAAACTATCTAGTTAAAATTGTTAGTCAAATCGAGATTAGTCATGTCAGATATCTTGACATACATTGTCAGATCAAATCCTAGCAGCCTAAAAACTCAACTTCTTAGATGAGTGGATGGTAAACAACTTTATATGGTACCAGAGCTGGCTTTTGTGAGTTTTTGGGCAAGATTCCTATTCCTTACCAAATGGTTCCTTTTGTTGGTGGCAAAAAGGGTACCACACTTGATTGTGATCCCAGTAGAAATATTGGTTACCCCTACACGTGCGAGTCTAGAGTAAAAGATGCTGGAGAGTGGAGACTGAGAGTACTAGACAATGTCCCATATTGGTTACTTATCATCTCCAAAACTAGTAATGAGGCTGGAAAGCCTCTCCACCCTTGCCCATTGGTCTTAAGTTGGAGGCTTTAACAATCCCGGAACGGAAATGAAGGAAATTACTAGTTAGTCACTTTTTGGACATCCCCAAGGATTTGAAAAAGATAGTGTGTGTCTTAGTGTGTATGAGAGATTATCACTTTCCATGAAAAACTTTCACAATTCTATTTTTTGAACGGCAAAAAATTTCATTAATCCTCAAGTTGTTACAAAACTTTCACAATTCAGCATCACTTGGCATACCAAGAGTAATATTTCGCATATGAAAAAACCATTTAAGTGATACCCATAGTAGAAAACCAAACAAGAGATAACACTACTAAAACCAATTTTCCTGACCATTAATGGAATTTCCTTTGCCAAGACGACAGAAGTCCACGAAAATCTAGTTGATCACCCTCAAAGCTAGGAAAATTAGAAGAAATACTGTGAGAAAATAACACTTAGGCTCCAATGGAATAGATATGGACTTTAAATGCAGGGATTTGATTTTCAATTTCAGCTAACAGACAAGAGGTCTGGGTATAGGTTGCTTGTAAAACTAGAGTGGGAGATGGGTTAGAGGTAAAAAGAGACGTGTAATCACACTCATTGTTTCACTACAAGCAACACAATCCTTCAAGACCATCAATTCTATCAAGACTTTACATACGGATTTTCCTCCCTCCCAAGGTCCCGGCCTGAAATCTCTCCATTACCATCAAATCTTACTTGGGCAAGTTCATGCGGAGCAAAAGCCCCGAACTTAGTTGGACCCTGTTAGTGGACAGTGTGATTGGTCCAAGAATTATTCCAGGTGCGCGTAAGCTAGCCCGGACAACTCAGGTACTCCCTCCGTCCCACTTTAAATATCCCCTACGGAAATCCGTGTCATTTCAACCCAAAAAACATATTTCTACATATTAATTTCTTTATTTTCTTACACCAAATTAAAGTACTCATTAGTGGGACCGAGGGAGTATTAAATAAAGCGACGAAGTTTCTAAACTCATTGTCAAAATAAAAATGTAAAATTGACCTAATATCAATGAATAATAATGTCGAAACTCCTTTATTCTAAATCCACATCTACACCACAAGCTTTAATGTTGCATTCCCTGCCTTGAGGTACATACACGTCAATATATACACACACATATACTCTCTCCGTCTCTATTTAATTGTCCACAACAGTTTTGCATGCATTTTCAACGGTTTATATCTCTCGACGTATAATATATTTTATGTTTGTCTTGTAGAAAGAATTGAGAACTATCAAACAAGATCCATATTGCATAATTTTAGCAATATACGTTGAGAGATATAAGCTGGTTAAAAAAATGCACACAAAACCGCGGTGGAGAATTAAATAGGGACGGAAGGAGTACATCCCTACGAATAAATACGCAGTCTTTCGTATATATAGGAGACAAGAAGAAATTACATGGAGTAGGAATTGAAGTGATTCTAGGCATGACGTGAATCAGGACGAAACGGTCGGCGCCAGGAAAGAGTTTCTCCGCCGCCCACCGGACAGCTCGACGGCTTGCCTTTCCCCCGCGGCCGCCGCCTCCGCCTTTGACGGCCACCGCCACGGTTAGCAGCGGCGGCAAGGTGTGATCGCTGTCCACGCTGCTCATGTTGACGACAGTTCCATATACCACACGGACTCCCAACTTCGAATCTCCGAAATTCCGAATATACTGAACTGAAGAGAGGGAGAGAAAGAGAGAAAGAGAGAGAGAGAGAGAGGGTTGACTTGTACGAGTAGTTGGCGGCTCGAGGGGCCCCACTCATCAACGAGGACCTTTCCCTTTTTGTTTGGATTAATCATTTCTTAATTACACCTTTGTTTTGATTTTTTTGTCATAATTTTTAGATAATTGATCGTCACGAGATCTCTCGAGAAACTTTTGTATATCCCAGGTATACGAGGACTCTTGGTACCTCTTTTTGGTCCGTTTTTAATTTTTAGGTCACTTCCCGAGCACACTTTGATAATTGGCTTCGTTCATTTTGTACAGTTCGATAAGAACATTAATATTGCAAAAAATTTGATTATCGGACTTTAGTAGATATATAATTAGCACATGTGAAAAATGAAAAAAAAAAAAGGATAAAAACCACACTGAATCAGAACTCAATTTTTGTTTTTTTGCATTTTTTACATGTGCCGATCATATATCTACTAAATTCCTATACTTGGGATATAAAAAAGTTTCTCCTTAACAAGAGGAGCGGAAAAGTAAGAAACTATGGGCTCAAGTTAAAAAAATTTCATTAAAACGAGACTATTGTTGGAATCGAAGGTGCTGCAGTGTACCCCAGTATAGTGTGCATGTACTGCGGCACACCGACCGTCGATCTCAATAATTATAGGTTGCGATGTGTTTTTAATTTTGACCGATAATAAATATACCGTTGATTGGTGAGATTGATGGTTTTGTGCGTTTTACACCTGCACTACACCGGGGTACACTATAGATAAAAACACTAATTTTTTTTTTCAAATTAGGTATTTGGAATTCTTTTGTGTTCAGAGATTTTTTTTTTTTTTTGGTGTCACATTCAGGGAAAGAGAAAAATATTACTACTACCACAAAAATTTTAGAGGAACGGAGCCCAAGTTTACCCTATACGTGGGACCCGCAGTTTTGGTTATTTTAGGTAAATAATAGGATCCGGAAAAACTTTTTCCTAGTAATCTACTAGTATTAACATATTAGTAACATCTAATGGTGTGTGAAGAAAGAAGTCTATTTTAAAAATCGGTTCATAATATTGACAGTCGATTGGTGTGTCAATAAGGCAAAAAGTATAGAGTACAAAAAAATCAATTTTCGATATACTTTTTAAGGCACTTTAACACATCGAAAATTGTGATTTTTGTCTTTTTCCTATCTAATTGACAGTTGGCTGATTTTAGTATTTTCCTTCTGCAATTACTTGCTTTCACATTTGAAGTGATGTGACAAGTTTAGCAATTGCATAATGTTATGCTTAATTTTACAGTGAGTTCGGCACAATGGTAAAAAATACATGACTCTCGGTACATAAAAATATCCATGATACGGTATTATCTACTAACATTTTTGCAATGGTAAAGAAGATTTTGCCGGATACCAAATTTTGACTTTGGCATGGCATTGACACAACTTCAACAACAGAGCTCTCTTTTTCCTGTTCTCATTGGAAAAATCTCCACTCTTTGCTTGGTTACTCCACCGGAAATGCTAGAGGCACATCGGTGTGGCACACACTTGTGCCACACCGATGTGCCTGTAGCAACCTCCGTTACTCCACTCCACTAGTTTCAGTAAAAAGAACAACCCATTCCTTTCATACATGTGGTTAAAAATAACTGGCCGGCATACTCCAAAATTTCCATACCTAAAGCCACTAATCTCCTCATAAACCATCCCTTCCTGTTTCCCAAAATGTCCCAACCACCCTAAGGGTACCACATAAATGATCCGAACCGTTTATTTTGTTTAAAAGTCCTTTGAGGGTCCATATATAAAATCTTTTCTCAAACGTGCCTACCTCGGACATCAATTTGTTATTGAGAGGTGCTACTGGTACAGATTTCATATCTGTACCAGCGAGTACATACCCCTTTTAGGCCCGTTTTGGGTCCTCAAAAAAATGATCGGAGCCGCTCATTTTGTTTAAAATATTTTGTTTATGAACCCTACAAAAAATAAGCTTAGTCCGGTATCAATTAGGGTGTGTACGAAACGTTCAAATTTGTCCCAGAATTCAAGCTTGAATTCTAAAGCAAAGTTGGAAGTTTGGTAAACGTTCTTATCGATACTGGATTGAGCTTATTTTTTGGAAGGACCGTTAGCGAAATATTTTAAATAAAATGAGCGGCTCCGATCATTTATTTGGGACCCGAAACGGGCCCAAAAGACGTATGTACGTGGTGTATGTACATGAACATATGTACTCATAGACTTTCCGTTTGTTATTTCTGCTATGTTTTGTTTTTATCCTTGTTATTTCTGTTTCTTGTATATGTGTGTACCTAAATGGATTTTATCAAGATTGAAAGTTTTCAATCGCTGGTATATGAGTTGGTCTGGGGATTATCTGATTTGGGTTTCGGAAGAAAATCGAAAGTAGGTGCAATCGGATACTATAAGCCCGAGCTATCTTATATGTACCTCGACTAATCTTGAGACCAATTCCACCGTCCACTAGCGGGTTCCAATTAAAGCTGGGGCAAAGACTCATGATACGGACGGACCCAAAGGGGTTGATAACACTTGGGAGGTTTCGAGCCTAAAACCGTGGGAGGGAGCCAACTCCTGAGGGTAAGATGGTGAAGCTAGCCATAATTTCAAAAAGTTTGGCTGGAAACAGGAATAGTTGAGTTAGCCATTTGGTGGTTCCAACTAGGAAAAAGATTCAATAGAACAAGAAACTGAACACAGAGGAAATTCAAAATCTATCAATAGAGCTAAACTCAGCTTATTTTCAAATCATAGAGGACTACTGACTTTGTTATCTTGTTTTAAGGCATACGGCAGGATCACGGCGGATTTCTAAAATTTTCTGTTCTTTTGTACTTCGGTTTTGTTGACATTGCCGGACATGCGAAATACGTTTGTGCTATCACGCGTCCGTTTAAATCTTTATTGCGTCTCCTGATGTGATTTGGAAATTCTTTAGGTTCATCTTGTTGGTGTCAGCAAAATAGTTGCGAATACACCGTCAACGTACAAGAAACTTCCAGCCTATTGGAAGAATTGGTAGAAGTCGCGGGTATCATCGTCTGATCCGATAAAAGCTAAGATGTCTGCAGAAGTAGATGTACTTGCTAAAGATTCTATTTTTAAGTGTTGAATCTGCTGATGATGCAATTGGTAATTCTTCTTTCTCATTTTTCTCTCGATACGTTGTTTTCTGTTTGATGTCGAGCGAGCTCAGCGATGGACGGTGGGAACAATTCTTTTTGTGCTAGAAACCTTGCTAGTTGAAGTTATAGCATACTAAAGTACGTCTGTTGCATGTCCACAGTCCTGTTGGTCTTCTCTGTTGCATGTCATGTTTCAAACTTAGGAAATGGATCCTCTCCGATCCATGTTTTGAACTGGAGGAGACAGTCCTGATCGGGACCGTTCATTTGCTGCAATCAACGGTTTGCATATATTTTTATACTTTTACCGGTAATAGTGTAAAAGTGTGAGAAAATCTGACTGTCTGAGTCATTGAATCTACCAATGAACTGTCTCGATCTGGACTGTCTCATCCAGTCCAAACCATTGGACTGGAGAGGAGCCGGACCCTCAAAACTTAATATGAGCTCTGTTGGAAAACATGGAATCTCATCTGCGTTCTCTTTTCTATTTACCTATCCCGAAAACCCGAATGACAAAAGTTGATTTCTGCATAGAACTGCATTTTTCCTAAACAACAAATCTACGGAAACAAATCCGACTTTTCATTTTCATTTTGTCCTCGTATTTTGTCTCTCTTCTACACACGCGCGCACAAGACACGAATACCATTGAAGTTCGTAAAAATGGATAACCGTCTACAGGTGGTAGAGTAGAAATAAATGGCTTGGAAGGAAAACAGGCAGTTCACAAACTTGTGAGCCCCTTCCATCCCCACTCTCTCTTACGGATTGACCGGAAGAGGCCAGATGACACCTACAGGGATGCTTGGCTGCGGGTGGGCTCTGAAATGATTCACCTCACAGAGCTTCCGAATCCTGACCCCTTGATCGGAAGGCCTGCCAATGAGGGGCGAGATCGTTGTACTTGTATTGAGATTTGCAATGTGTCTCAGCTCAAAGCAATCCTTGATAAAGCGGGTAACTTCCTCCACCGCACATCATTCTGCATGGCCGACGAATAAGGTTTCGTTTCATTTCCCATGTAAAGCAGCCTGAACGTTCTCTATTTACCATGGTTTCGATCAGAAAAGCCGCGTTGGTTATCAGTGTTCTAATTTTGCAAATGTTTTTAAACTTGTCAAGTGTTTTCAGTCTTCTTTCGACTATGAAAAAAGTTCACGGTTGACTTTTGATTTCTGTCGCACCAAATATCAGAAGATACCTCAGATGTTTTCCCAAAAACTTGAGAGCACTACATTTGCGACTAGAGGCATCGCAAATATAACACAACCTTATTCAGAATTCGAACTCTCTAATTTGTCACTAGGACCAAGATATCTGAATGCCTAACTAATCTATGCAATTTCTACATGCTTTCCTTATGATCACTCTAGGAATGGTTCGTACGCCAAAACAGTTTCAGCTAATCCATACGATGGAAGAGAGAGTGATTGATCCGAATTTCAGTAAACTGCTATGCGAGAATTACCCCAGCCACATGGAAGTATAATCCTAGTTTCACACCAATAATCTGCCCGTAAATTCAGGAATTTCACTGCCATTGGTAAACTTAAAGTCTTAAACCTACTCTGGATCTTTAGCCATTTCCTAGGCTAATTGGACGCGAAAAGAGAAACTTTCATCTTTCATACAATTTATAGCTTAGAGTTTGTTTATTGAGAATGATGCAGGATGCAACGCCACATGTAGACTACCCATCTACTAACTTGTTGACACCTCAAAACATGTCCGAAATGCTTAATCTCAAGTTACTAGTAACATCTTAAATGGTTGATTATATTGTCACAATCACTCATGCAGACTTCCGACGTGGGACAAGGTGTTACGCGTGTACAAGATTGCAGATGAAGATACGATACATGCACTTCAATATAGTTGCAATAGGTTCTTCCTGTAAGTTTTTTTTTTTTTGATCGGCAGGATCTTCCTGTAAGTTACATAACTTACATCACAATTATTGACACATAATATTCTTCACTTGAAACTTGGTTTGTGGAATAACATGCCAGCTTCGATTTAAACACAGCGACTACAATTGCTTACCCAGACGAGGATGTTATGCGTGACCTCCAATCGTGTATAGCAGAACGTAATGTATGATTTTGAATAACATAAATATGCGGCAGCCTAAGCCTTGTTACTGGTGAGTAACTATGTCTCTGAAGCCACGCTTTGATTGCTCCGTGCTCGTATGTAAAACCATCAGCGGCAATGTATGGATCCTCCATTACTTCCTGAATTAGCCATGGCATAATGCACAAAGTATCTTAGACAATGAAATGCAGCCCATGTAAGGCTGTGTTTGGATGGGTTTTGCGAAGGGAAAGTAGAAGGCAAGGGACAAGAAAATAATAATGTGGAGAAGCTAAACTGGTATGTTTGGTTCCCCTACCATTACCACCAAAAACCATGATCCAAACACAAACAAAGAGTCGAACGTTTGGAATAACAAAATATTAGAGCATCTCAAATAAACTAGCTAAAATAGGTTCCACATGTAAAAGCGAGTTACATGACACACACACACACAAAAAAAATAAAAAATAAAAGCAGGTCCAGTTTTGAGTCGTAATTTAGAAATGAATGATTGCTCCAATGGAGTAGGCAAATTGTGTTAACAGTAAAGAAACATAGGCAGTCCGGATCTGGTCAGGACGTCCGGATTTTGTGTTAGGTCCGGACCAT
>JAOTQK010000020.1:1314457-1324696 GCA_025642025.1 Rhododendron ferrugineum
GTGAATGGTGAATGGTGAATGGTGAATGGTGAATGGTGAATATACAGAAGTGAAATAACAACATTACAGCAGTCTGCCAATATCACGTGAAACACTGCATGGCGAACCAGATACATCGCACGGTGTAACTAAAACACCGTGCGGTGTACCTATCTACACATTCCAAAATCAGTTCACATTTATATGACAAAACAAAACCATAGGTCAACAAAATAGTTTTTATGTTTTCCGAATCTCTGAAAAATTATTTACGAGACCCTTTTGTTCGTCTTATCATGTAAAGCAATGTTTAATGCTTTTTGAGATGTTGAAAGATTTAATAAAGTCAAAAAGATGACTTTTAAGATGAAGCTCAACTCTGGAATGTACCTGCACAATCTTTAAATAACGTTAGCCAAAGTAGAAAAGGAAATAAAAATAATTAATAAAATAATTATAAATAGTACTAAAAATAACGCACGGTGCAATATAGTACGTCAAGCGGTGTTCTAAAACACCACACGGTGTAACGTATCAAGTGCAAAAAATGTTTTTGGTTACTTTCTGAATGTAAAACTCGTTTGAGGCTAAAACCTAGTATAGAATGTCTAGGAAAGGCCTCAGCGAGCTCCTCTCAAGGCCAAAATATGATTTAGCCCAAAGAATTTGTTTATACCTTTTGTTCAAGGCTTGGATGTGCTTGAAAATGGAGAAAGGGAGGTTAATTTGGATTGGAGACCCTTAAAATCAATTGGGTTTCTGAGTTTATGGGAGATTTGAGTGAGTTTTGTGAAGATTTGATGAGGTTTTGTAGAAAGAATAAGAAGAAAAATTAGTTTGAGACTGATTTTGTAATAGACCAACTTGTGGGTTGATGTAGAGAGAGAAAAAGAGAGAAGAGGGATCAAGGGTGTGTGTGGTTGTATATAGTGGTGTGAAATGGCTGAAAATGGGTGCATATATAGTGGTTTTTATGAGTAGGGGTCATTAATACCGTGAAGGCCCGCGAACCCTAACGATATCCGGATTGATTCGAATAATTAACCTTTATCATCGTATAGAAATTGTTACAACGGGTCGAGTGGATTCGAAACCCTAGATCTTTTCCCATATAAACTCTCTTTACTCTTAATTGCTTTGCGTTAATTTAGTTTGCATAATTTTAGAAATCAAACAATCAAATTCTTTTCCAAATTAATTTAGAAATCAATTGAAATAGCCGCAACTTAGCCTTCGTAATCCCTGAGGATGATACTCGGAGTACTTACCGCTATCTTATAGGTAGAAGTAATTATTATGTTTTACTAATTATTTTTGATACGGAAACGACACGATCACCCAACAATCACTTCCTACACCCAAGTAGGACAATCGTCGATCCATTCAACCACTCTAGCCAAGCGCCTGTGTCACTGCTAGCCATCGGAAGTCTCATCACCCCGCACCAGAAGTGTATATACCAACCAGGGTTGTGAATACCGTTCCGTACCGGCTGGTACGTACCGGTTTGGAAAGAAAACGGTACTCCAACCATACAATACCGTCCCGGCCGTTACCAGTCGGTACCGGCGATTCCGGACAATACCGGGCGAGATGGTGGTACCGGAAATTTCGGCGGTATTTGGCTAAACTGGTCCAGAACTCCAGATGACTACCAGGGAGAGAGAGATAAGCAACAAAAAACATAAACACAGTCTATTCCTTCAAATCTGTGAAAGAGGGGAAGAAAATTTCTATTCTTGACCTGTAACTCTTCAGCTACTAGATCTGACCATCCACCACCTTCAAAATAAGACCACCATCGTCGTCGTCATGGTGTGTGCAAATCGTTGATCTCTGTCCGTCGTCGTCGTGTGCAAATTGTCTTCAAAATAATACCGTTGTCGTCGCCATGAGAGAGAGAGAGAGACGCCTGATAATATCAGAAAGTGGGTGGGTGAGGTGGAGTAATATCAGACCCAATCCCTCCGAATTCTCTAGAAAATCTGAAAATGTGGAGTTTTGGTCGAGGTTCACATAATCCAAAAAGACTCCTTTTTCATATCGATTTGTATTTTGTTGCATACAAAATTAAAGTAAAGAACGTAATTTAAAAAATATAATTTTATGGTCAGCAAAAAGAATTGATAAAAAATGCATGGATGTTATTAAGAATTTAAAAAGTATAATTTTATGGTTAATTGAGAAAGGTTTTTTTTTTCTTTTCTTTTTTTTTCTTTCTATTTTTGTGAGCCCAAAATTGTATATGAAAATAAAATTTTAACTCTCAAGTTTTGATAGTTATGGGAGTGTTCATCCTCTTTCTTTTTTTTTTTTTTGGATTTACTAGACGAGAGTTATATAATGACAGTTCTAAAAAAAATTTATGTTAGGATGAATTGGATGTCATGAGAAAATTAATGAATTTATAACTATATATTGATAATTGCGCTAAATCCGAAACGGTACTGGTATTTGACCGGTACCGGTACCATACCGTACCAGTAAAAAAACCGGTACCCTTGCCGGTACGGTATTCAGAACCTTGATACCAACTGACCGAGGGTCTCCTTGCAAGACTAGATCTGCCGTGGCTGAACCTGCACCCCCTCAACCGAAGTTCCTCACACCCCCTCACCGCATGAACCTCTAGTCATCAGCGACTTACCTATTCACCGGATCAATCATAAAACTAGCACCGCTTCCACTGTCACCACCATCCGTTCACAGCGCCTATGTCATTCCCCTGAATGTATCCTTGCTCTGCTCGGTAGCTGTGTCGAATCTCGAGCGCCCGTGCCCAATCCCAAAACACAATCCGTGACCCTATCATCCTCCTCGTGCATCCCAAATCACAATTGCAACTCCTGATGATAGGTCTTCCGATTGAACCAGACTGCCTCATCTCCGCAAATACATTGCTCTAGTGAGCGCCTGTGTGACTACCAACCCGAGCTCATCCGCACTCCCAACCGGGATACAATACTCGAGTGAGTATCTCTTTGCTCACTAGCTCCGCGCATGTTTGCCCCGATCAACCTCCGATCCCTACAAGTCTGTTCTGTCAATCTTCCATTTTTGCCACTTCCCTAAGTCTCCTGCCACTCTTCGTCAGCTCCCTGCACTCCCGTTAGCTCTCCCCGGGTCTCCTTCCTGCCACTCGTCCATCCTCGTTCCATTCTTGGCTTCCCAGCATCTCCAAATCGATCCATTACTTATAGCAAGCGCCTGTGTCAATTACCAGACGAGCAAACCCGCTCGAATGTAAAGTCTCCATGCTTGCTAGCTCATAACAGATCACCACATAACATCCTCGCTGCTTTCGAGCCATTCCCCAACCCTAAACCGCCTCCAAACACGCGCTTTCTGCTCAACTAGAGCAATCACACCTGCCTAAGAGCCTCCAATCCAAAAACGGAGTGCGCAGTTGTATCCGGAATGTCGAACCCATTTCAGAACCAGCCCGAACCGGCCCAAAACACTCACTGTACCTCCTGAACCGGCTGGTACAATCTATTGACCGCACTACAACACGAAAGGGCTATAGCGAGGATTCAGTTTCCTTGCCAAAGCACCTAATTTCCTCGCTAGTTTTCCTCGCCTAAACATCATCGGAAAAGGTAATTGCGAGGGAAAAAAAATATTTTATCGCCTATTCTGATTAAAAATTCCTCGCTAAATTTTTTTCTCTCAAATACCATTTGTGAATTCTGTCATATTGTTGCAAAAGGCAAGGAACTTTTTCCTCGCTAATTATAGTTTTGGCGACAAATTTGTTTTCCTCGCTAAAAATATTAACATCCCAAAAGAAACCAATTTCTCCGCATGCCCCCATCATTCGAGCCTTGTACCTCAGCTATAAGTTGCGCTTCACCTACCAAGTGCACCACGTTAACTTTCTAGTGAAATTAGTGACCTTTTGGGTATATATCATTGTTTTAGCATGTCTTTCACCTCTCCAAACTACTTTCTTCAACATTAATTATGGTCTTTCGACGTTTTGTACTCTTATAGTGTCTGAACTTTATTGGAACAAATTTAATTTTTTGCTAGCACAATAATTTTTTTTATTTTTTTAATTCGTTAATTTTAATTTACACTATCCTATAGGGAACTTGGGGAGGGGGATGAGGCTTACGGGGATCGAATCCTGCCCCATGTACATTGAAATATGTAAGGGAGGACAATTGCATTACACTCCACTTGCATAATTTTTTGGTTGAAACATGTTATATTGGTATATAGCAGCAACTTTTGAAGGACTAATAATATGTGTTATTATTCTAATTTTCTGGATTTCATTAACTCAATGGATGTGAGAGACTTGCTTATGTTAGGAAGGAAATACACAAGAATGTGTGGTCAATTTTTCATCCAACCACTTCTGGTGTCTATATTGTGCTGCTACACATGAAGATTGAAGAATATTATGTTGGGTCGGTTGTTGATCAAGAATGAGAATGAAGTCTTAAAATGACATTGTCCAGATTGTGTTGTATGCAGTAGAAGATGGGGATTCTGATCCTTTGATACTTGCCTAATTTGCTAATATAATGTCAATGACACTTCTGGTCCAACCACTCTGAAAAACTTTATGTGCTTGTCCAGGCCTTGGTTTCCTTGAAGGTATTTGAAGATCTACTGTGTCTATGGTCTTTGCTTTGGTTTTTTTCAGTATAAGATGAGGAGATTTATTCCTTTGATATTGTTTAAACTTTGACCATACATTCCCATTCAGTTTTATTGCTGTTCAAATGGTGCTGCTGTTGCTTGAAGTTGGAAAAACTGCTAGTGGTGCCCAAATTTTGTTTCAGTTAATGAGTTTCGGTTCTTGGTTAGAGATATATGTCGAAGGGTTAGCATAACAATGGGCCAAGTTGCTGAAGGGCTGCTAGCTGAAGTTCTGTGTTTGAATGTGGAGTTGAAGTTCTGTACTTATGTACATCAAACCCTTGATCAAACTTATGCATACAACTTTTGTTGCGCTCATCTACATTTATAATTTCAGAAACATTCATAATTGTTCTCCACAACGGGCATAACAGATGTGCCTTGCACGTCACAATGTACCTAGTTCCGGTAAATGTTTAACAAATTACCAACTAAATAACAGATACTCCTACTTGTATCTTCTAATTTTGATGCTCCTCGTGGAGAGACCATTCTTGTTTGCATCATTGGTGTTTTTAGGTCGTCCATAGCGAAAGGCAAGCTGGATAAGATTCTATCAGAGGTTAGTCAAATAACGCAAATCTGAATAGTTTGTTATTTTGGTGAAGCTCCTTCATAGCTATTAACTCAATTGATGCCGCTTTGTGGTGACTATAAAGGAAACTATTCTTCCTTTTCCTTCCTCTCCTATTTCTTCCTTTATTATGGTCTCCCCCTTCGTGTCCTGTTTCATCAATGCCCTGGCCGTCTCCCTGCAGGGACATCAGATAAAATTGGAACGATGCTTCTCACACTAGTAAAATTTCACTAATGAACACTCCTTCATTTAAGCGCTGTTTGAGTAAACTTGAATTGCAATATTGGAAGTTCTTACTTCCTTTGTCGCAGATGGAAAAAAAAGCACTAGGAGTTTTTACCGTTGTCTTTTTAGAGCTGAAGTTCTTTAAGAATTCTTTTTTTAAAACTTCAAAATGTTAAGATAGACGTGTTATACTTTATATGAAAACGAGAACCACCATTTGAGAAGTATATCTGTATAAAATTCTCAAGGTGTGAAATTTACAGTAACAAGACTAAATGTCAGCTGTGACAAAACATAAATTCATGCGAATGTTGGTTGGGTTGAACAAATTCAACTTGGGTGAGTCAGTGTTTCTTGCAAAATATATTCCTTCGAGGGTTTGGCAACTGCTCTAAAAGACTAATTTCTTTATTTGCTGCATGATTTGTGCTTCTAGCTTTCTCAGAAACCACTATCAAGTCGATGGTGTTTGGCCTCCACTTCCGGAGACTCTATTTCCCTTGTGCATTTGGATGCATCCAAGCATCCGTCATTTCTAAACTCAATATCAGCATTCAAATCATCAGACGAAGTCTTGATCGCCTTCAAACCTCAAGAAGGCTAGGGAAGTATGCGGCATTTGATGGTGAGATGAATGCAGAGGAAGTTGAAAGGTTGGTCAGTTTTGTCTTTAATGAGGATGTTAAGTTCACAAAGACGCGGCAGAAACCCAAAATCAAGTGAGAAATTTAGTGGCATCAAAATCAGAGTTGCCTTTTTATTGGTATTCGATCTAGATAGTTGAAAAGCTCGTGCTACTTGCTTGATCACCAATTTCCAGTCTATAGTAAGATTGGCCTTGCTTCAGACTAATGAAGATGCTTGACCTAGGAAGAGGTTTCTGTTTTAGAATGTATGTGGTAGTGGTGGTGATAGTGGCGATGAAATATTGCTGGTGGAGCTAGTGCCGCAACGATAGAGATAGTAAGATGGGGGGTTGTGAAGCGGCAATGGTTTGGAAGGTGGACAATCATGGTGGGAAAGTGATGGTGGTGGTGAAATGATGGCTTCTAGGTGTTGGTGGTATACTGGTATGCTGACGCGATAATGGTGGCTGTGAAACAATGGGTATGAGGTGGTGATAGTTGTGATTGGTTCTTGGTCTAGGTGGTGAGGTAGTGGTGGTGGTGGTGAAGGAAGATGACGGAAGAAGGAAAGAAGGGCATGGTCGGGCAGTAGGGGAAGAGATGACATATCTTATGTTTTGTGCAATGCGCTTCAAGCACTACATGCGTCCCAGGCGCAAGCATATGCACCCTGGGCGCACCTCAAAGCTTAAAAAAAAGATGGGGGGTTGTGAGGTGGCAATGGTTTGGAAGTGTGACAATCATGGTGGCAAAGTAATGGTTGTGAAATGATGGCTTCAAGGTGGTGGTGGTGGTACGGTGAAGCGATACAGGTGGCGATGAAAAAATGGCGATGAGGCGGTGATAGTCGTGGAGATGTGGTTGTAGTTGTCAAAAAAATGGTGGTGAAACACACACAACAACAACAACAATAAAAAAACCTAAGATTGCAGGATTGGTCTTTGTTCTAGGTAGTGGTGGTGGTGAAGAAAGATGAGGGAAGAAGAAGAGAAGGGGCGTGGTTGGGCAGGAGTGGAAGAGATGACATATCTATATTTCTGTGCAATGCGCCTCAGGCGCAATTACATGCGTCCCAGGCGCACGCCTATGCGCAGCTCTAAGCTTAAAAAAAAGGCTTAACTTCGCGGGCATGGCATGAACACTTCCGAACTCCGATTTGCTCGTGATTTTAACTGTAGAGAAAACTAGCTTGTTGAATCGAATTTCTAACCCAAATAATTTGGATCCAAAATTAGTTTGAAATTAAAAGATTTGAAAATTTTAATGCAGGCTATGTTTGGCGCAATTACATGCGCCCCAGGCACACTCCTATGCGTACCGCGCGCGGCAATTACATGCATCCTAGGCGCATGCCTCTGCGCTCCAGGAGCACCTCAAAGCTGCACACAAAAAAAAAAAACTTCGCGGGCTTGCCACGAACACTTTCGAACTCCGATTTGTGTGTAATTTTAACTGTTCAAAATCTTGTTGAGTCTAATTTCTAACCAAAGTAACTTGGATCCAAAATTATTTTGAAATTAAAAGATTTGAATTTTTTTAATTCGGGCTATGTTTTGCACAGTGCGCCTCAAGCGCAATTACCTGCGCCCCAGGCGCACGCCTATGCGCCTGGGCGCACCTCAAAGCTGTAAAAAAAGGCCTAACTTCGCGAGGTTGCCACAGAGACTCTCGAACTCCGATTTTTGCGCGATTTGGACCGTTGAAAAGCTTGTTGAGTTTAATTTCTAACTCAAGTGATTTGGTTACAAAATTATTTTGAAGTTAGAAGATTTCAAAATTTTATCCATTTGGCAAAATCCTTACATCATCCTTCTTTTAAATTGAATCAAAATCTATTTGGTATAGATATAGAGGGTATGGAAAATTACTGAGAGATGGTAGAATCAAACAATTAAATTAATAGAGCTTTGACTATGAAAAGTGGGTCGAAGGCAAATTGATTGAAAGATAGTCGGAGCCATTAAGGCTAATAGATATTTTTGCGCTCTTCTACTCATTCCAAATTCCATTCGGTACTCACTCCCTAGTTCTAACATATTCCCTTCTTAATAAAGAGTTTCATATAGTTAATTGAGTTTTGCACACTTCATCAAAGCATAAGAAAAAAAGTTTCACCATGGGGGTTTGCCAAAAGTCGGACTTGTACTTTTACGAAGCTAAATATGTATATCCACACCACAAAAATTATAACTTGACCACTATTTAGGACTACTGCATCACTTCTACCACCACTACCATCATTTGACCACTCCACTCTTACTGTTACGACCACCTCACCACGTCGACCACTATCACTTTACTAGTACCGCACGTTCCCCCCAGCCTCATTTCACATATTATCACCACCACAACTATGTCTCGACCACTCCACAACCATCACTTCACCACTAGTTGCGCACCATTATTTCACCACCACAATTAAACAGATACCCCTACTTGCAGATTCTAATTTTGTTGCTCTCTGTGGAGAGACCACTCCTGTTTGTATCCAAGGTTAGTCTAATAAGAGTCTCATAGTGGAATATTTTGCAAATTGGACAACTCAATCAATCTCTTCTCTACAAATCAAAAGTTGAATATATTTTTACGATTAGAAATCTACTTTTCCGTCTTCATCCGAACAACCATATTTAGTTTGGTATAAGTACAAGTCGGGTGCCCGATTTTTGTCAAATCCCCATAATAAAACTTTTTTCGTATGCTTTGTGAAGTATGTAAAGGCCAATTAACTCAATGAAACTCTTAATTAATGAAGGAATATGTTAGAACTAGGGAGTGAGCACCGAATGGAATTTGGAATGGGTAGAAGGGAACAAAAACGTCTTTCTTTCAATCGGTCTGCCTTCGACCCACCTTTCATAGGCAAATCTCTATTACCTTAATTGTTTGATTTCACCAACTCTTAGAAAATTTCATACCATCTGCTGTATCAATACCCAATAGGTTTAGATTCGATATAAAAGAAGGGTGAAGCAGGGAGGTTTTACCAAAATAATTTGTTTTTTGACCCATATGCATTAAGGAGAAAAAAAATTCAAATCATTTAGTTCCCAAATAATTTGGGATCCAAATTTATTGGGTTAGAAATCAGACACAACAAGTTTTTCAATGATTCAAATCATAGGCAAATTGGAGTACGGGAATGTCCGTAATAAGCTTGCGAAGTTAAGCTTTTATTGTAGCTTTGAGGTGCGCCCGGAGCGGTATCAATACCCAATAGGTTTAGATTCGATATAAAAGAAGGGTGAAGCAGGGAGGTTTTGCCAAAATAATTTGTTTTTTGACCCATATGCATTAAGGAGAAAAAAAATTCAAATCATTTAGTTTCCAAATAATTTGGGATCCAAATTTATTGGGTTAGAAATCAGACACAACAAGCTTTTCAATGATTCAAATCATAGGCAATTTGGAGTACGGGAATGTCCGTAATAAGCTTGCGAAGTCAAGCTTTTATTGTAGCTTTGAGGTGCGCCCGGAGCGCATAGGAGTGCGCCTAGGGCGCACTGCACTGAACATATATAGATATGTCTGACTCTTCCCCTCCTTTCCAATCACGCCCCGTCTTTTCTTCTTCCCTCATCTTCCTTCACCACACAACCACTACCTCACCACCTAGACCAAGATCCAATCCCGCCATCTAAGTTTTCTTTTTTTCCTTCTGGTGGTTATGGAGATGTGGTGGTAGTTGTCGTGAAATAATGGTGGTGAAACACCAAAAAAAAAAATGAAACCTAAGATTGCGGGATTTGATCTTGGTCTAGGTGTTTAGGTTAGTGAAGGAAGAGAAGGGAAGAAGAAGAGACATGACGTGATTGGACGGGAAGAGTCCACATATCTATGTTTAGTGCACTGCGCCTCATGCACACTCGTACGGGAAGAGTCGACATAACTTTGCTGGCTTGTCATGAACGCTCTTGAACTCCGTTGAAAAGCTTGTTGAATTTAATTTTAAACCAAAGTACTTTGAATCTAAAATTATTTTGAAATTAAAATATTTTAAAATTTTATCCTTAGTGGGTCAAAAAATAGATTATTTTGGCAAAATCCTTGCATCACCCTTCTTTTAAATAGAATCAAAACCTATAATTGGTATTGATATAGAGGATATGAAAATTACTAAGAGATGGTGGAATCAAACAATTAAGGTAATTGAGCTTTGACTACGAAAAGTGGGTCGAAAAG
>JAOTQK010000020.1:1347358-1359403 GCA_025642025.1 Rhododendron ferrugineum
TGAAAAATTACTGAAAGATGGTGGAATCAAAGAACTAAAGTAATAGAGCTTTGACTATGAAAAGTGGGTCAAAGGCAGACCTATTGAAAGATCGTTGGAGCCATTAAGGCTAATAGACATTTTTGCGCTATTCGATCTACTCATTCCAAATTCCATTCGGTACTTACTCCCTAGTTCTAACATATTCCCTTCTTCATTAAATGTTCCTTAGAGTTAATTGAGTTTTACACACTTCATTAATGCATACTGTGGGCTCCCCGACCGGAACACAAGAGAGTCGCCCCCCGGATTTTAGAGATGGATGATCCATGAAACCGAAGGTTTGAAAAAGAAGGCTTTTGGTCAAGCGAAAACGTTGAAATTTCGGATTTGGGAGCCACGTTACAAACGGGAAAGGTTTTGTGGAAAAAGCACACCACTCGCCCGGTTAAAATCGGTCTCTAATTAGCATTTAAAAGGGGGAATTTAATATCGTTTGAAAAACTTAACTTTTGAATAAACAAATATGGTAAGGGGACACGGGATTATATACAACACTTGGTGTGCTAGGTGTGCCCACTGTTCAATGTGAATGATGAATGAAGAATATATAGAAGTGAAATAACAACATTACAGCAATCTGCCAATATCACGTGAAACACCGCACGGCGAACCAGATACATTGCACGATGTAACTAAAGCACCGTGCGATGTACCTGTCTGCACATTCCAGATTCAGTTCACATTTATATGAAAAAACAAAACCATAGGTCAGCAAAATAGTTTTTTGTGTTTTCCGAATCTCTGAAAAATGATTTACGAGACCCATTTGTTCATCTTATCATGTAAACAATGTTAAAAGCTTTTTTAGATGTTGAAAGATTTAATAAAGTAAAAACGTTGACTTTTAACAAGAAATTCGACTCCGGAATGTACCTGCACAATCTTTAAATAAGATTAGCCAAAGTAGAAAAGGAAAAAAACTAATTAATAAAATAATAATAAACTGTACAAAAATAACGTACGGTGCAATATACTACGCCTGGCGGTGTTCCAAAACACCGCATGGTTTAACGTATCCAGTACAAAAATTGTTTTTGGTTACTTTCTGAATGTAAAACTCGTTTAAGGCCAGAACCTAGTATAGAATGACTAGGAAAGGCCTCAGCGAGCTTCTCTATGGCCAAAACATGATTTAGCCCAAGGAATTAGTTTATACCTTTTGTTCAAAGCTTGGATGTGCTTTAAAATGGAGGAGGGGAGGTTAATTCGGATTGGAGACCCTTAAAATCAATTGGGTTTCTGAGTTTATGGGAGATTTGAGTGAGTTTTGTGAAGATTTGATGAGCTTTTACAGAAAGAATAAGAAGAAAAATTAGTTTGAGACTGATTTTGTAATTGACTAGCTTGTGGGTTGATGTAGAGAGAGAAAAAGAGAGAAAAGGGATCAAGGGTGTGTGTGGTAGTATATTGTGGTGTAAAATGGCTGAAAATGGGCGCAGATATAGTGGTTTTTATGAGTAGGGGTCATTTATGAATAGGCGTCTTTTATAGGGGAAAATAGAGGGCATGTATGTGCTAGGAGTGCACTTAAAGGCAAAAAAAACGTGCTCTGACCGCTTTGCTGTGTGTGTCTTACGCGCATGAGAATCTGCCAGACGCTCCTTCTGACAGATTCTTTGTTGTTGCCGAGAATCTTTTAAAATCCCGCACGGCATTTGGGAATACCGCTCGGCACTCCAAAGTGCCTTGCAGTGCTCTAAAATGCCGCACTATGTTTCAAAATGCCGCGCATTGCTTCTAAAATGCGGTGCAATATTTTTTCACAGCACGCCGAACATCGCGGCGGCTCCCCGGACACTCCCGAACTCGAATTTGAATGCGGTTTGAAGCGTTGGAATGCTTGTTGAGTCCTCTTTCTAACCCAATTAGTTTCACTCAAAGATGTTTTCTACATTGAAATGTGTTCCCATTTTATCCTTTGTGTATCACGGAAAAAGTTGTTTTTGACAAAACAAACGCATCTTTCTCTTTTGCAATTGAACTGTGGCCACCCGAAATGTTTGGAAAGAAGTTTTCTTGAGGTTAGTGAAGGAGTAGCCATCCAAGCCTTGAAGCTATATTTTTCCTTATTTCATCATCGGAAAATTTAAAGATTATTCGGGGCTCTAGATTGTGGTGTCTACACATACAAAAAATAGTTCATCATGGGGGTTTGTCAAAAGTCGGAATTGTATCTATGCCGGGCGCAAGCCAAAGCTGCGAAAAAGGCCTAACTTCGTGGGCTTGACACGAATACTCCCGAACTCCTATTTCCGCGCGACTTGACTGGTTGAAAAGCTTGTTGAGTCTAATATATATCCCAAGTAATTTTGATCCAAAATTATTTTGAAACTAAAAAATATTAAAATTTTATCCTTAACGGGTCAAAAAATAAATTATTTTGGCAAAATCCTCACATCACCCTTCTTTTAAATCATATTTGGTATTGATATAGAGGGTATGAAAATTACTAAGAGACGGTGGAAGTAAAAAATTAAGAAAATAGAGCTTTGACTATGAAAAGTGGGTCGAAGGCAAACCAATAGAAAGACCGTCGGAGCCACTTAGCCGAAAAGACGTTTTTGCGCCCTTCTACTCATTCCAAATTCTATTTGGTACTCCCTCCCTTGTTCAAACATATTCCTTCATTAATTAAGAGTTTCATGTAGAGTTAATTGGGGGTTCACTCCCTCATTTCATCATGGGGATTCGTCAAAAGTCGGACTTGTACTTTTACAAAGCTAAATATGGATTTCCTCACCACAAACACTATAACTTGACCACTACTTATGACTACCACATCACCGCTACCACCACTACTTACTTCCCCATTGGTTGTGTTGAACAAATTCAACGTGGGTAGTGTTTCTTGCTGTAAAAGACTAAATTTTTTTTTTTGCTCCATGATTTGTGCTTCTATTTCCCATGTGCTTTTGGATGCATCCAAGCTTTCGTCATTTCTAAACTCACTCGATATTTTGGATGCATCCAATTATCCGTCATTTCTAAACTCACTCGATAAATCAGAATTCAAATCATCAGACAAAGTCTTGATTGCCTTAAAACCTCGAAAGGGGATATAGTGGAAAGGTTTGTCAGTTTGGTCCTTAATGGGGACGTAAAATTCACAAACACGCAAAAGAAACCCAAAATCCAGTGAGAAATTTAGCGGCATCACAATTAGAGTTGCCTTTTTTTTGGAATTCGATATTAATAGTTTAAAAGCTAGTGCTACCAGCTTGATCATCTTCTTTTTTTTTTGGTCAAACGGAATAGATACTTGCTTGATCATCAGTTTCCAGTCCATGGTGAAATTGGCTTGGCTTCAGACTCACGAAGAGGTTTTTATTTAAGGATGTACGAGGGAAGAAGAAAAGAAGGGGCATGGTCGGGCAGGAGGGGAAGATATGACATATCTATGTTTTGTGCAATGCGCCTCAGGAGCAAATATATGCGTCCCAGGCGCATGCCTATGCGCCCCGGGCGCACCACTAAGCTTAAAAAACTTCGTTGGCTTGGTACGAACACCCCCGAACTCCGATTTGCTCGTGATTTTAATTGTTGAACAATCTTGTTGAATCTAATTTCTAACCAAATAATTTGAATAGAAAATCAGTTTGAAATTAAAATATTTGAAAATTTTAATGCAGGCTACGTTTTGCGCAGTGCGCCTCAAGCACAGTTACTTGCACCCTGCGGCAATTACATGCATACCAGGCCTACGCCTCTGCGCCCAGGGTGCACCTCAAGGCTGCAAAAAAAAAGAGAGGCCTAACTTCGTGGTCTTGTCACTAGCACTCCCGAACTCTAATTTGTGCGCGATTTTAGACATTGAAAAACTTGTTGGAGTCTAATTTCAAACCAAAGTAATTTGGATCAAGAATTATTTTGAAATTAAAAGATTTGAATTTTTTTAATGCGGGCTATGTTTTGCACGGTGCACCTCAGGCGCAATTACCTGCACCCCAGGTGCACTCCTATGCGCTTGGCGCACAACAAAGCTGTAAAAAAAGGCCTAATTTTGTGAGTTTGCCCCGGACACTCCCGAACTCCGATTTGTGTGCGATCGATTTAGACCGTTGAAAAGCTTGTTGAGTCTAATTTCTAACCAAAGTAACTTGGATCCAAAATTATTTTGAAATTAAAAGATTTGAATTTTTTTAATGCAGGCTATGTTTTGCACAGTGCGCCTGCACCCCAGGTGCACTCTTATGCGCCCGGGCGCACAACAAAGCTGTAAAAAAAAGGCCTAACTTTGCGAGTTTTTCACGGACACTCCCGAACTCCTATTTGTGTGTGATTTGGACCGTTGAAAAGCTTGTTGAGTTTAATTTCTAACCGAAGTTATTTGGATACGAAATTATTTTGCGGTTAAAAGATTTCAAAATTTTATCCATTTGGCAAAATCCTTACATCAACCTTATTTTAAATCAAATCAAATCCTATTTGGTATAGATATAGAGGGTATGAAAAATTACTGAAAGATGGTGGAATCAAAGAACTAAAGTAATAGAGCATTGACTATGAAAAGTGGGTCAAATGCAGACCGATTGAAAGATCGTCGGAGCCATTAAGACTAATAGACATTTTTGCGCTCTTCTATTCATTCCAAATTCCATTCGGTACTCACTCCCTAGTTCTAACACATTCCCTTCTTAATAAAGTGTTCCATAGAGTTAATTGAGTTTTACACACGTCATCAATGATACTGTGGGCTTCCGGATCGGAACACTCGAGAGTCGCCACCCGGATTTTAGAGACGGACGATCCTAGAAACCGAAGGTTTGAAAAGAAGGCTTTTGGTCTAGTGAAAACGTTGAAATTTTAGATTCGGGAGTTATGTTACAAACGGGAAATGTTTTGTTGAAAAAACATATCACTCGCCCGGTTAAAACCGTTCTCTACTTTGCAATTTAAATGGGGGAATTTAATATCGTTTGAAAAACTTAACTTTTGAATGAACAAATTTGGAAAAGGGACATGGGATTATATACAGCATCTTGGTGTGCCCACTGTTCAATGTGAATGATGAATGAAGACTATGCAGCAGTGAAATAACAACATTACAGCAGTTTGCCAATATCACGTGAAACACGACACGGTGAACCAGATACATTGCACAGTGTAACTAAAACACCGTTCGATGTACCTATCTACACATTCCAGAATCTGTTCACATTTATATGACAAAATAAAACCATCGGTCAGCAAAATAGTTTTTTATGTTTTCCGAATCTCTGAAAAATTATTTACGAGACCCATTTGTTCATCTTATCATGTAAAGCAATGTTAAAAAATTTTTGAGATGTTGAAAGATTTAATAAAGTCAAAACGATGACTTTTAAAAAGAAATTCGACTCCAGAATGTACCTGCACAATCTTTAAATAAGATTAGCCAAACTAGAAAAGGAAATAAAAATAATTAATAAAATAATAATAAACTGTACTAAAAATAACTCACGGTGCAATATACTACGCCGGGCGGTGTTCTAAAACACCACAAGGTGAAACGTATCCAGTGCAAAAATTGTTTTTGGTTACTTTCTTAATGTAAAACACGTTTGAGGCCATTACCCACTACAGAATGACTAGGAAAGGCCTCAACGAGCTTCTCTCACGGCCAAAATATGATTTAGCCCAAGGAATTTGTTTATACCTTTTGTTCAAAGCTTGGATGTGCTTGAAAGTGGAGGAGGCCGGGGAGGTTAATTCGGATTGGAGACCCTTAAAATCAATTGGGTTTCTGAGTTTATTGGAGATTTGAGTGAGTTTTGTCAAGATTTGATGGGCTTTTGTAGAAAGAATAAGAAGAAAAATTAGTTTGAGACTGGTTTTGTAATAGACCAGCTTGTGGGTTGATGTAGAGAGAGAAAAAGAGAGAAAAGGGATCAAGGGTGTGTGTGGTTGTATATAGTGGTGTAAAATGGCTGAAAATGGGTGCATATGTAGTGGTTTTTATGAGTAGGGGTCATTTATGAATAGGGGTCTTCTATAGGGGAAAATAGAGATAGAGGGCACGTATATGCTTGGAGTGCACCCAAAGGCAAAAAAAATTTGCTCTAACCGCTTTCCTGGGGTGTCTGATGCGCATGAGAATCTACCAGACGCTCCTTCTGACAGATTCTCTGCTGTTGTCGAGAATCTTTTAAAATCCCGCACGGCATTTGAGAATACTGCACGGCACTCCAAAGTGTCTTGCAGTGCTCCAAAATGCCGCACGGTGTTTCAAAATGCCGCGCAGTGCTTCTAAAATGCTGCGCAATATTTTTTCACAGCACAGCACACCAAAAATCGCGGCGGCTCCCCGGACACACCCGAACTCGGATTTGAATGCGGTTTGAAGCGTTGGAATGCTTGTTTAGTCCTCTTTCTCACCCAATTAGTTTCACTCAAAGATGTTTTATACGTTGAAATGTATGCCCATTTTACCCTCTGTGTATCACGGAAAAAGTTGTATTTGACAAAGCAAACGCATCTTTCTCATTTGCAATTGAACCGGGGGCCACACTAAATGTTTGGAAAGAAGTTTTCTGGAGGTTATTGAAGGAGTAACCATCCAAGCCTTGAGGCAATATTTTTCCTTATTTCATCATCGGGGAATTTAAAGATTATTCGGGGCTCCAGATTGGGGTGTCTACACATAAAGAAAAATAGTTCATCATGGAGGTTTGCCAAAAGTAGGACTTGTATCTATGCCGGGCGCAAGCCAAAGCTGCAAAAAAGGCCCAACTTCTAGGGCTTGCCACGGATACTCCCGAACTCCGATTTTCGCGTGACTTGTATCGTTGAAAAGCATGTTGAGTCTAATATCTATCTCAGGTAATTTTTATTCAAAAAAATTTTGAAACTAAAAAATAATAAAATTTTATCCTCAACGGGTCAAAAAATAATTTAATTTGGCAAAATCCTGGCGTCACCCTTCTTTAAAATCATATTTCGCATTGACATAGAGGGTATGAAAATTACTAAGAGATGGTGGAATTAAACAATTAAGAAAATAGAGCTTTGACTATGAAAAGTGGGTCGAAGGCAAACTGATTGAAAGATCGTCGGAGCCACTAAGGCTAAAAGACGGTTTTGCGCCCTTCTACTCATTCCAAATTCTATTTGGTACTAATTCCGTTGTTCTAACATATTCCTTCATTAATGAAGAGTTTCATGTAGAGTTAATTGGGGGTTTACACCATCATTTCATCATGGGGATTCGCCCAAAGTCGGACTTGTACTTTTGCAAAGCTAAATATGGATTTCCACACCACAACCACTATAACTTGACCACTACTTATGACTACCACATCACCGCTACCACCACTACTTACTTCCCCTTTGGTTGTGTTGAACAAATTCAACGTGGGTAGTGTTTCTTGCCGTAAAAGACTAATTTTTTTATTTGCTCCATGATTTGTGCTTCTATTTCCCATGTGCTTTTGGATGCATCCAAGCATCTGTCATTTCTAAACTCACTCGTTAAATCGGGATTCAAATCATCAGACAAAGTCTTGATTGCATTAAAACCTCGAAAGGGGAAGTATGAGGCATTTGATGGTGAGATGAATGCAGAGGAAGTGCAAAGGTTTGTCGGTTCGGTCTTTAATGCATGGGGACGTAAAGTTCACCAAGACGCAGCAGAAACCCAAAATCCAGTGAGAAATTAAGCGGCAACATAATTAGAGTTGCCTTTTCATTGGAATTTGATATAGATAGTTGAAAAGCTAGTGCAACTTGCTTCATCCTCTTTTTTTTTCGGTCAAACGGAATAGATATTTGCTTGATCATCAATTTCCAGTCCGTAGTGCAATTGGCCTGGCTTCTGACTCACGAAGAGGTTTCTGTTTAAGGATGTACGAGGGAAGAAGAAAAGAAGGGGCATGGTCGGGCAGGAGGGGAAGATATGACATATCTATGTTTTGTGCAATGCGCCTCAGGCGCAAATATATGCGCCCCAGGCGCACCTCTAAGCTTAAAAAACTTCGTTGGTTTGTTACGAACACCCCCGAACTCCGATTTGCTCATGATTTTAATTGTTGAACAATCTTGTTGAATCTAATTTCTAACTCAAATAATTTGAATCCAAAATCAGTTTGAAATTAAAAGATTTGAAAATTTTAATGCAGGCTACGTTTTGCGCACTGCGCCTCACGCACAATTATATGCGCCCCAGGCGCACTCCTATGCGACCCGCGGCAATTATATGCATACCAAGCCAACGCCTCTGCGCCCAGGGCGCACCTCAAAGCTGCAAAAAAAGAGAGGCCTAACTTCATGGTCTTGTCACGACCACTCCCTAACTCTAATTTGTGCGTGATTTTAACCGTTGAAAAACTTCTTGGAGTCCAATTTCAAACCAAAGTAATTTGGATCCAAAATTATTTTGAGATTAAAAGTTTTTTTTTTTTAATGCGGGCTATGTTTTGTATAGTGCGCCTCAGGCGCAATTACGTGAGCCCCAGGCGCACTCCTACGCGCACGGGCACACCTCTCAAAGCTTCAAAAAAAAAAAAAAAGGCCTAACTTCGCGAGCTTGCCACGATCATTCCTGAACTCTGATTTACACTTGATTAGAATTGTTGAAGAGCTTGTTGAGTTTAATTTCTAACACAAGTAGTTTGGATCCATAGTTATTTTGAAATTAAAAGATTTCAAAATTTTATCCTTAACGGGTAAAAAACAAATTTTTTTTTTTTGTAAAATTGTCGCATCACCCTTCGTTTAAATAGAATCAAAACCTATTTGGTATTGATATATAGGATATGAAAATTTCCAAGAGATGGTTCTGAATCTAACAATTAAGGTAATAGAGCTTTGACTATGAAAAGTTGATCGAAGGAAAAACTATTGATAGATCGTCGAAGTCATTAAATCTAAAAGACGTTTTTGTGTGCTTTTTCAAAATTCCATTTGGTACTCACTCCCTAGTTCAAACATATTCATTTATTAATTAAGAGCTTCAAAGAGCTGTTAATTGGGCTTTACACACTTCATCAAAGCCTACAGAAAAAGTTTCATCATGGGAATTCGCCAAAATCGGACTTGTACTTTTACAAATTAAGCTATATATGGATGTCCACACTATGAACACCATAACTTGATCACTACTTATGACTACCACATCACCAGTACTACCACTAGCTACCATCATTTGACCACCCCTCACCAGTAATGTTATGATCGACCACCTCACCACGTCCACCACCATCACTTTACTTCTTCACCTTCGGCACCACCTCAGCATTTCACATATTATCACCACCAGTCCACCACAACTAGCTCTCTACCTCCCCGCCGCTTGGTGGTGAGTACAAAAGGAAACCATATCCTTCCTTTTCCATGATAGCAGCAGGAATTGAGTATAAACACACATACACTAGAATGTACTTCAAGTTATTCTAGTCAAATTCAAACAAAGCCATGGCAGCAGCAGGTTCTAATGCAGAAAAACTAAACAGAAAGGAAAACGGAATGCGTCGCCAAGAAATATAACACGCAACAAAGTAACGTCAACTGTTTTCTTGGCGAACCACAAATGTTGGGCCACTTAATTTAGTAATCATGAATTGAAGACTCAAGGAAGCAATTGTGATACGGTTAACATAATTCAAGCTCTTCTATTCTAGTTCTGTTCCTTCCCAATAAAAAACCTCGATGGATTGCACGCAAGGAAAACCGATGAATTACATGATGCTTAAAATTTCAATGTGTTACATACGATTAAATAAAGTCATAATCGTTGAGGTAGTGGTGGTGGTGAAGCAAGAGGAGGGAAGAAGAAGAGACAGGGAAGAGTCGACATATCTATGTTTAGTGCAGTGCACCCCAGGCGCAAGTACATGCGCCCCAGGCGCACCCTTATGCATCCGGGCGCACCTCGAAGCTGCAAAAAAGGCCTAACATCGCAGGCTTGTCACGGACGCTTCCGAACTCCCATTTGTGCGTGATTTGAACCGTTGAAAAGTTGTTGAATCTAATTTCTAACCAAAGTACTTTGGATCTAAAATTATTTTGAAATTAAAAAATTTTAGAATTTTATCCTTAATGGGTCAAAAAAATAGATTATTTTGGCCAAATCCTTGCATCACCCTTCTTTTGAATCAAATCATAACATATTTGGTATTGATATTGAGGGTATGAAAATTACTAAGAGATGGTGGAATCAAAAAATTAAGGTAATTGAGCTTTGACTACGAAAAGTGGGTTGAAAAGATCGTTGGAGCCACTAAGGCTAAAAAAATGTTTTTGTGCCCTTCTACTCATTCCAAATTTCATTCGGTACTCACTTCCCATTTCAAACATATTACTTTATTAATTTAGAGTTTCATAGAGTTAATTGGGCTTTACACACCTCATCAAAGCATACGAAAAAAGTTTTATCATGGAGATTTGCCAAAAGTCGGACTTGTACGTTTACGAAGCGAAATATGGATATCCAGAAACAAACTTACGACTACCACACCACCGCAACCACCACTACCATCATTAATTGACCACCCTTCGACCTCACCATTTCTGTTACGACCACCTCATGACCATGTCGACCACTATCACTTCACCACCACACCTTCAGCGCACCACTCCATCATTTCACACATTACCACCACCACAACTAGGTCTTTACCACTCCACCACTAGTCGCCCATCAGTGGGCTCCCCTACCGGTGAGCTCGAGAGTCGCCATCCGGATTTTTTAGATGGATGATCCGAGAAACCGAGTGTTTGATTTGAAAAAGAAGGATTTTGGCCTAGCGAAAAACGTTGAGGCTTTGGGTTCGGAAGCCACGTTACGAATGGGGAAAGTTTTGTTGAAAAAGCATCCCATTCGCTCGGTAAAAACCGGTCTTTACATAACATTTTCGAAGGGGAAAACTTTAAATATCGTTTGGAAGATTAAACTCTTAGAAAACAAAAAAGGGAAAGGGACATGGGATTGAATATATCACGTTGGCGTGCTTGTGGTGCTTACTGTACAGTATATGGCAAATGAATAATGTGCAGAAATGAAATGACAGAATAATAACAGACTGCCACTCCACCACCACAACTAACTCAAATCTGAATAGTTTGTTCGTTTTTTTTTTTTTTTTCAATCGTCATACATCAGCGGGGGTTAGTGGGAGGTGTTAGAGTTAGTACGGAGTCCAGAAGCTATCCATAGCTTAGGACCCCAAGGGTGTTGCTCCAGCAGAAGTCGAACCCAGGACCTCCCCCTTAGGGAGAGATGACATACCAACTGCACTAGGCAGTGGTTGTCAATAGTTTGTTAGTTTGATGAAGCTCCTTTGTAACTATTAACTCAATTGCTGCCGCTTTGTTGTGACTATAAAGGAAACTATTCTTCCTGTTCCTTCATCTCCTATTTCTTCATTTAGTATGGTCTCTCCCTTCATGTCCTGTTTCACCAATGCCCTGGCCATCTCCCTGCAGGGACATCAGATAAAATTGGAACGATCATTCTCTCTCTCACACTACTAAAATTTCACTAATTAACACTCCTTCATTTAAGCGCTGTTTGAGTAAACTTGAAGTGCAATATTGGAAGTTCTAGCTTCCTTTGTCGCAGTTAAAAAAAAAGTACTGGGAGTTTTTACCGTTGCCTTTTTAGAGCTGAAGTTCTTTAAGAACTCTTTTTTTAAAACTTCAAAATCTTAAGGTAGACGTGTTATACTTTATATGAGTACGAGAACTACCATCTGAGAGAAGTATATCTATATAAAATTCTCAAGGTGTAAAATTTACAGTAACAAGACTAAATGTCAGCTGTGACAAAACATAATTTCGTGCGAATGTTGGTTGGGTTGAACAAATTCAACTTGGGTGATGAGTCAGTGTTTTTTGCAAAATATATTTCTTCGAGGGTTTGGCAACTGCTCTGAAAGAATAATTTCTTTATTTGCTGCATGATTTGTGCTTCTAGCTTTCTCAGAAACCACTATCAAGGCGATGGAGTCTGGCCTCCATTTCCGGAGACTATTTCTCATGTGCTTTTGGTTGCATCCAAGCATCTTTCATTTCTAAGCTCACCCAATATAT
>JAOTQK010000020.1:1410278-1423544 GCA_025642025.1 Rhododendron ferrugineum
GACAATATGGGCTTATTTTTAGGGAAAATGACGACCAATGACGTGTTTTGATAATTAATACCCGCTAAGGACATGCTGAGAACATTTGTTAATACTGAAAATGTCATTGGCGGGTATTAATCATCAAAACACGTCCTGGGCCGTCATTTTCCCTTATTTTTACCAAAATGGGCCTTATTGTTTGGTGGTTATGTGACTTTTTAACATCGGTCTTGCTATTGTCAGCCTACTGGGTTGACGATAATCACATTAGAAGACAAGAAAAATACGTATTTTTTTGCACTTTTTACACCCTTTAATATTCTTTCACACACTTACTATTGTCGGCTCATTGAGCTGATTTTAGAATTTTACTTTTAACATATAATGGTCCAAAGTTTTATTTGCCCTAACTAATGTGGGGGGACCAAAGTAATTTTCCTTCTTAGCTTGATCTAATTATACGACGCCGTATTGACCTTAAACAGCTTGATTTTTATTCTCCTTTCTGAAATTGTTACCGAAGCAAATTTCTCAAAACCCTAGCCATCAGAGATTCCGAGGATTCAGAGAGGACGAGGGTTTAAGCAGTTGAGATGGGGAATCCGAAGCAGAAATGGACGGCGGAGGAAGAAGAAGCGCTGCGTGCCGGAGTAGCAAAGCACGGCACCGGTAAGTGGAAGAATATCCAGAAAGATCCCGAATTCAACCACTTCCTCTACTCTCGCTCCAATATTGATCTCAAGGTTCCCACTTTTCCCTCTCTCTCTATATATATGCGTACATTAATCGAACACTGTATAATTATGTGTTTATATATGTATTCAGTATTCATGGACATGAATACGCGACTCAGAATCACCTCGGAAGTTGTATTTACGTGGTTCAGTTGACAATAGCATCCATTATTACGATAGGCAAAATTAGTGAGTGTGAATTGGGGGAATCCAAGACCATGTTCGTTTTGGGATTTTGGATTTGGGACTCTCTCTGCGCACCGTCCCCAATAAATTATCTCTCAATTATTACTCTCATTTCTCTATCTATCTCTCTCATCTCATTATCCAAAATCCCAAAACGAACATGCTCAAGACACAATTTGTGGATGACGTGGAAATTTTAAGTCAATAGTGCTAGAGACACAATTTGTGTGCAAACACTTGCACACACACACTTACAGTGGCTAAGGGGCCCACACACAGTGTGTGCAAGTGTTTGTGTAGTTTTGTGTGTGCTCTAGTATTTTTGTTTTTTAGTAGTGGTGAAGCACCTGCTCGGAATGCTGGAATGGTGATCCGCTGATCCTGACCAATTAGAATAGGAATCAAAGGACTAGTGAAGCCCAAATGAACCACATTGGTTGTGTGGGTGAGAGATAAGCGTGGCCTAATTCGTTTACGCATGCCCGTGTGCACATGCCATGGTGGTGCAACCAATATTCTCTTAGTCCTGTTTTGTTTGTCCATCTTCCCGATTTAGGATATCGCAAAATGCTTGTGCACTTTGATTCTTTGAAGACTCAAATCATCAAACTTTGTAGTTTCCAAAACTCGTTAAGAAAGTTATTTAGCAAGGACACATCATCCTTTGCGGTGTGAGAGCAAAGATGGAGAACATTCGAATCAACAGTTGGTCAACTAGGTTCAGATAGAAGGTATTATTCAAAAAGGGAAAGACAAATAGTACACGTTTGGGGTTCTAAAACTTAATATCAGGTGATGGAGCCCATGAGGCCATTTCCTCGATGTAGCGACATGTGATCTAATGTCTTTGACGTTTGTGCCCACCAGATGTGATCTTTTCATATGGTGGGTGTCCAACGAGGGAGTAATCTCTGCAGTGAGATATTTAATATAGACATCTTGAGAAAAGAAGCAGGGCTTCATTTTGATGGGTACCATTGGTAAATGGAACTAAAACCACGATCCTTTTTTTAAGTGACGTGTGAGACATTGGAGTGGGTGACTTTCACACTCATGTAGCAAATGAAGAAGTTTCCATATCTCTCTCCGTTGGTCTTTTAATCTACCAGATGCATGTTGTTTTACATTTTTTCTCCTTTTGCCCTCATGCCCAGGGATATGGGACGAGGTGCTGTTGGTCCAGACATTTTTTCAGTTGGGTCATTGCTTTTTGAGATACTAACCGGACGCTCTTAGCCTGATCAGTTATACTGCTGCTTTTTCTGGTAGTCATGGACAATGTGTGATGCCATTACTGTTTCTCTGGTGATCTTTTCATAGTGACTTCATTATCTTATCTTGAATGATTAGTCTAATGAATCATTTCATGAAAACAACAAACCTGAAAAATATGAAATGCTGATATCCACAGACTGCATGAGAATCATTCTTTTTCAAATGAATTTTCAAGAATTTAACATATATATGCAGTTGATATAGTGTTAAATGTTTTTCCTACACAGGACAAATGGAGAAATATGAGTGTTAGTGCCACTGGCCAAGGTCCTAGGGAAAAATCACGGTCATCAAAAGCAAAGGCCAACCCAGATGCTCCCGCCACTCCATTGCCCAATGCACAGACTTCTGTGGCCACCACTCCGGTTGCAAATGATGCATCAGCAGATGTAATCATGGAGGATTCGAAATGCTTGTTAGATGGGAAAACTGCATCAAAGTATGCTACCGTGTCTTTTCTGCTACTAATCTGTATCTTTGCTAATCATGTCGCTTCCTCTATCATAAATTATTTGTTTTTCCTTCCTTTTTTCTTCTCTGTCTTTCTCTTGCTCTATATTTCATTTTCATGATGCTTGACATTATTGCTTAATTGCAGGTATAATGTCATGATTTATGACGCACTTTCAACCCTGAAGGACCCAAATGGATCAGATACTACTGCTATAGTTAGTTTTATTGAGGTCAGATTGAAGTATTGGTTCATATTTATTAGCTTTCTATGCTTTCTTTATTCATGGAGTCACTTAGTAGAAGCAAGCTATATATCCAGCTTTTAAAAATTCACAAAACCACCTCCTAAATTTTCAAAAGCTGAAATCATACATGTAACATGGCAATAGGAGATCTACACCATAAAGTGTTGTGCTATTTGACCTGGAATAAGACCACTGCATCAAAACTAACTCGTACCTTGTATATTTAATCTCATGTCAATTGACTAGGCCCTTTGTAACCCCAATCGATGCTCATTATCTTTTCCAGCAAATTAAGTTAAAGCCAGGCAGATACTCACTATTTTGTCAAAAGTTTCTAACAGTTTTACTATATGGTGTTAGTATAAGATGCTACTTTCTTTGAGATTTGCCGCTTGGATCACATGCGGGAACCTTAGTACTTAATGTTTTCGCACCACCAAAATCTACTACACGTTGGGGGAAATAAGGAAGGTCTAACCTACATCAGGGCAACCAAATTAGCATCCAAGACTTTCTAGTCCTAGTATGGACCTAATACATGTTGTCTGTTATTTGCATTCAAGGCTAGATCATGTACCATTGCAGCATCCGCCCTAATCCTTACAAGGTTTTGTTTATGTTTTTTGTTTTTTGTTTTTTTGACATGTTGCTTACACTTGAATGTGTCTTTTGTGCGTTTTTCTTTTCATTTGTTCATGTTTGTTCTTTTTCCTTTTTGTTTTTTTTCCAAAAAGAAGGAAAGGATAGGCGTCTCAGTATTTGTTGCATCTTAACAGATTATGGCTAGCTTAGAGATGTGTTGGAAATTTGAACTTTGAAAAATAAATGAGATGTGATTTTTACTGGGCAAACCAAAAAATTCCGTCAAGCTTACTTTCTTTGTTCAGGAGATTGTTGTTATGCACCTTATGCTTACTTTTTCTGTCAACGTTACTGCCTTTATATTTTGGTTCACTTAATAACTATTTCCAGCGCTGTTAAATTCTAGTTATGACCTTGCGAAGCGTGGCATCTTGTGTGGTAGAAGTTCTTATGATATTGTATTTGATTATGTAGAAGTGTATTTACTTTCAGTTGTGCTACTGATCTCCGACAACTCATGCTACTTCGTTGTACTACTATTTCTTCGTTTGCCATGATTGAATTGATGAGTGTACTGGTTCATCACTTACGCAGCAAAGGAATGAGGTGCCCCAAAACTTCAGGAGGTTGTTGAGTTCTAGATTAAGAAGGCTTGTTGCACAAGACAAACTTGAAAAGGTGAGTCATGAAATTTTTACTGAAGTTACTCCACCCCTTATATTTGTCGATCTGCTTTTGACTTCTATGTGTCTTGCTTTAGGATGCTGTTAATCAACTTGTGAAAGTGTCATGTTAATGTTGCAAACCTGGCATTTTCTCCCCTTACCAGGGGATCTTTGATGTTGTTAACAGTTAACTTATCCCGTTTGCTTCAATTCCTGGCTGCCTAGCCTCATGGAGTGGTTTTACAGTTCTCTGACGTGTTTTTTTTTGTAATGTTATAGTAACTTGTGAGAATATAATGGTGATGTTCTCTGTCTGTGTAGTACATACATATGGTGGCCCTTGAACCCTTTAGCCTTACTTTGGGAAAACCCCGATGTACTTGTGTTTTGCTGCTTTCTACTTATGGGAAATGTCTAAGAACACTGTTGTACCATTAATTAGTGGACTAGACATGTCCCTGAGAGCACATTGTTTTGTTTGGAATTAGAATGTTAGAAACACGGACACGTCTACCGACCTCACGTAAAACAAACTCCACACGACATGCTCCGGGCAAGCTTCAATATGCATTTTATTTCTTGTATTTATCTTTGCTAGTCAGATACGTGGGAACGCGCTGCGACCACATTAGGAGGTCATAATGGCCAAAGTTGAAATTGACGCGTACGCGTCCATGAAGACTTAATAGTGACTACCTATATAATGTTGAGTAGTTTTTTACCTGATTAAGTAGATAAGATTTGCTATCTTTTTCTATGACTACATAAGATGCACCTATATATAACTATTTCATATTCGATGTTCACCGAACATGTTTCTGTCCATGCTTCTTTGATTTGAGCAGTTGCTCGTTTCTATTACCTTATCATCAAAATGCAGGTCCAAAACTGCTACAAGATAAAGAAGGATGTGTTGCATGGTCCGAAAACGGTAACAGCTACCCCAAAACAGAAAGACATCCGACCGAGGCAGTCCCAAACGACCACTAGTTATCTTGGAGATACCGTGGAAGAAGCTGCAGTGGCCGCCGCTTATAAAGTTGCCGAAGCAGAGAACAAGTCTTTTGTGGCAGCCGAAGCTGTCAAGGAGGCAGAGAGGGTTTCAAAGATGGCCGAAGACGCAGATTCGTATCTACAGTTGGCGAAAGAGATCTTTGAGAAATGTAATGACACACATGCCCCGATCTTGTTTTTATTTTACGTTCTTTTTTCCTCTTCTGCGATAGCATTTTCTGATTCTCCCTGTTTGATAGGTTCACGAGGTGAAGCAGTGCTGATGTGCTGATGGCACGCGGAACGGCTTCTTGCAACTGAAAGACATGCCCTTGTAAAATATTTTGTGCTCTGTTTGTTGCTGTATTTTCCTTCTGATGTGGTCGAAAGACTGGAAACAACAATTGTAGGCCGGTTATTTGTTAATAGTACCTTTTTTATAGATGGATTACCAATCAGGCCTGATTCAACATTTTTTGCGATTGGTAAAGTTTTAGTTTTCATTTCAGCCCAGTTAGTACAGGCCACAGGCCTTAGGATGGGCTTCTTCCATTCCCAACCCAAAACCGTTCCCTCTTACAGTCTTACTGTCATTGGTGCAAGGACCAGAAAACAAAACATACAATTAGTAGGGTCCTTTTTATTATTATAGGTTCTTTATTTGCAGTTTGAAGAGGGAAAAAAAACAGAAACGATATCGAAGCTGTTTATTTTTCAAAATATTTTGGTTAATGTCCCTTGCAAAAAATTAGCTTAACCGGATATTAATAAAAACGTTCACGAAACATTCAACTTTGTTTTAGAATTCAAGCATAGAGTTGAATGTTTTGTATACGCCTTTGCTGATATTCGATCAAGTTAATTTTTACGGAAGCTTTTAAAAAAAGATTTTAAACAAATTAAGCAGCTCCGATCAACTTTATGGGATCAAGACTTTGATCATCTTTATGGGATCGGGACGGGTCTAAAAGCCATCTGCATACATATTTAAGTATGAGAATAAATTTTACACGGACCCTCCATGTATAAGGGAGTGTCCACCGAACCAATAAAAACAAGACAAAACAGCTTTTAGCTGGGACAAACGGTAAATTTTTTTTTATTTAGGATCCTATGGAGCAGAAACTTGATTATGAGAGCCCTAAAGACAATTTAATTATGACCATTTAGAATAATATGATCAAAATAATAAGATCTTCTCACCGATTCAAACGGATTGAAAATTGAAGCACTTGAAAAGGAAAGAGATTCTGCAAGAGTTGTTCTTTTTTCAAAGGCACCCAACTGTTCTCGAGGAATACGTAGGGCTAAGAACTATGTTCGCATATAATACGTTGTTTAAGCTGAAAGATCCACTAGACTTTTTTCATACGTTATTGAAAGGGAAAAAAATCAATGTGAAGGGACAAACGCGACCGCAGAGCGAGGGTACTAAAATTTGGAGTAAGCGGGGGTTCGACACAAAAAAAAGTTAAAGGCTTCAATTTTCAATCCGTTTGAACCGGTGCGAAGATCTTATTATTCTAAATGGTCATAATTAAATTTTGTCTTTAGAGTTCTCATAATCAAATTTTTGCTTTATAGGATCCTAAATAAAAATAATAATTTGCCGATTGTTCCGGCTAAAAGCTGAGTTATCTTGTTTTTATTGGTTGGGCCGACACTCCCTTACACGGAGGGTCCGTGTAAAATTTATTCTCTTAAGTATTTGGAATTGTTAGCCAATGTTATGCAGCCCTCGAGAAGTGGCAAGAGGGTATCATTTACTTCAAGTATGATGATTGGGGGATTGCAGCCCTCAAAAAGGGGCAAGAGGGTATCATTTACTTAAAAAAGGGGCAAGAGGGTATCATTTACTTCAAGAATGATGATTGGGGGAATACGAACAACGAGTGGCAAAAGGTAAGAGTGAATTTAATTGTCGTGTGACAGAACTTTGACTACTATTAATTTGGTAGGATCTGTGATTAATGGTTTTGAGCCCTACCCAAAAAAACACATGAATTTCGTTCAACACTTCAACCTCTGGGGAGTCTATAGGATTCCTTCATTTGGAGAACTTCTTGGAGAGGCAACGCTCAGTGATCTGATCTGATGGAGTTATTAGGCTTCCTTAAAAGTTGTCATCAATTTGACACAAATTCTTATGGGGAAAACCATTTATGTGAAGATGTAAAGCTCCCAAAGCACCTACACATATTGAATTGAGCTAATTTTTCACGGGTCAATTGGATTCTTTCTTTAAAAAAAATTTACCGACTTGGATCATCCGTGCGAGACTCGGAATGGGTTCCACATGCCCGTCAATTCCCGGTTGGTGGCTGTAGCAGTGTTGCCAAAAGGAGTTCATAGAATTCTCCTCTCTTTTTTATCACTTTTTCAGAATTGCCCAGTCATGGAAAGGAAAACAATAATTCTCAAGACATGGTGTTTAAAACAAAAATACCCCTTTCTCTTGTCCTGAATCAAGGACAACTTAGATTGATACATAGGGCAACTTAAGTTCATATATACAGGACAACATAGGGGCAACTTAGATTCATACATGATGCCACAAGAAACATTCACAAAAGGTGGACATAGAGAGACATGTTAACTTTATCATCTTATCTTATCTCTTATTAAAATAATCCTGCCGCATGCTTAAGCTAATTTGATTTGATTTGTACTTTACAACAGCAATTCTCATCCTCCCAAATTATACTGTATAATTAAGATAATCTCTAGCAGATAGTAACTTTGTAATACCGGATTTGTCAGCCGAGCCTTCTAACGGGTTTCGTTCAGTTGTCGGGAATGTTGTGTGAGAAATAGGTTCCCTGGAAAAGTGAATTGAGGTGAAGTAAATGAGAATGAAATTTATTTTCTTGTGTGTGTTCTGTTGACAAGAAATCTTATAAGAAAACAAGAATTCATACATTTTGGCAAGATCTATTTTGCAAGTTCCACAGTGAAAAAGTTGAAGTTGATTTTTTCGTTTATTCTCATTCTTTCCGTGCAACAGAACGAGATTAATCCTTAAAAACGGCATTCGCATGTTTTATATGCAGGTTCAACCCTCGAAGACAAGTGTGAGATAAGTCACATAAGCCTTCAAAACGGTATTCGCTAGCTTCCGCCCTCAATCATCCCACTCATGACTTTTCGTTATTTGAGAGTTTTAAAAGACGCTTTCATACTTCCGCTCGCCCTTCAGCATCCGCACCTGTCTGTGCATTGGGCTTAAATCACATACTGCATTTTAATATAGTGCCTCGTTGGTGTAACTATATGTAATGATCTACCATTCAACCTAATAAAAAAGTCCATTGCTTTATATGTGGTCTTCTAGTTCTAGCAGATGAAAAAGGATAAATGAGTAAATTCTTATGAAAGCATACCGTCTTTGTTTGACCTTTTACACAGGAGGTGCTCTTCGCGTAGCGTATAAAATGTAAACTCCTTCGTGAATTGGGAATGCACACTCCATCTGTCTGTTTCACATTTGTCATTTGTCAACGACTCAACATCTTCTCTTGCAAAATATTATTGAGTGCCCTGGTGCGTGGACACACGTGACGGTGTTCAGGATATTGAGGCTCCGTTCCGCAACTCAATATAAGTACTTATTTTTTAAGAAGGTAATTTCAAGCTCAAAAATCATGTGTTTACGCAAATAATTTTCCTACCACTATGGATCTTGTTTGATAGATCTCATTGAGATCTTTAATACGGTGCAAAAAAAATTGAAAAATTATTTTTCATTTACATTATTTTTAAGTTTGAAAATGTGAAATAAGCTGCTTATTTTTTAAGAAGGTTTCTGGAACGGAGCCTGAGAATAATCTCTCGACTTGTTTATTCACGAAAGACACGGGCTTAAAATACCAAAGGAGGTTATTTACGCCTGTTACACTTTTTTACACTTTTATCCCGCACTTTCCTTGCCTAGGGTTTCCTTGAATTTGCCGTCCCTTCGCCTCCCCTTCCCCAACCCCTACTCCTCTTGTGGATATGGATTGAGGCTATATTCCGCTAAGAGAAATAGTACAAATTTTTTGAATTAAAACTGATAATATTGGCAGAGAATGACATGTCTCTTAAAACGAAAAAATAATTACTTAAAAAATAAGATCCTTTAGAATCTTAAAACGAAAAAATGATTCCCTTTTTCCCAAAAAAAAAAAAAAAAGGAATACTCAACCAAGAAAAAATCCAACTCCATTAACACTTTCCTTTGTTGAAAATTCTACAATCATACAGTAATTACTATAAATAGCCTTTTGACCTTTTAATCTTTTATAGAGGAGGTGTACTCTTTTTATTCTCCCGTGCCCTATCGCCATACTCTGTTTTTTTCGAGTGTTGCTATATGTACCGACCAAGGGGGGAGGGAAATGTACCGACCGCCACCGGTCGGCCGTCTCAGGCCACCAGACGGCCGATCCGACCCGTCCAAAAATTTTAAAAAAAAAACCGAGGGGACCTATGCGAGAATCAACGGCATCCGAGGTGTGTAAGGTGCTTGATATGAGCATCCCTTTTTCGTGTATATACAAAAATATATACACGAAAAAGGGGTGCTCGGATCAAGTACCCTACACACCTCGGATGCCGTTGATTCTCGCGAAGGCCCCCTCGGTTTTTTTTTATAGAATTTTTGTACGGCTCGGATCGGCCGTCCGGTGGCCGGAGACGGCCGGCCGGCGGCGGTCGGTACATTTTCCCTCCCCTTGGTCGGTCCTCATATCATTTTCGGTTTTTTTCATTCTCATCGTCGTCTCTCTCTCTCTCTCTCTCTCTCTCTACGATACGTATAAATAAATCTATGACATATATACAGACACACACAAGAATACAAAAAGAGAGTCCACAAACCGCCTCAATCTCTATCTCTCTCTCTCTCCACAAACGCAGGTCTCCACTCCTCTCGAACCTTTCCCTCACTTCATTCAAAAACCTTTTCTCTCTCTCTGTCTCTCTTTCCTCCTTCGCATGACCCCCATACTCCTCTCTCTATCTCTCTCTGGAACTGTGTGTAATTTTCTCTCTCTGGTATGGCGATCTTAGACGAGAGCGTCGGAACGACGACGTCGAGCGCGGATCTCAGCCTCTCCATGCGCCGCAGGCCTAGGGCGGGCGCCGATAAGGAGTCTGCGTCGGCGGAGGATTCCGGCACGACGTCGTCGTCGAAGATGACGGTGTTTTCGTTGGAGGCGGAGAGCTTGGTTAACGGTTCGCAACACGATCGGGGTCAGATCGGCGCCGCCGTGGACGGCGGAGGTAGGGCTGAGAATAAAGAGTTGAGTGGTAACGCGGATAATGACGGCGGCGAGAAGGTCGGAAACGGCGAGCAACGAGAAGATGCGAATTTGGGGAAGTTTACGTACCGGCCGTCGGCTCCGGCGCACCGGAGAATCAAGGAGAGTCCTCTTAGCTCCGACGCCATATTCAAACAGGTATAAGGAAATAATCTTGCTGCTGATTCTATATATTACTTTTCCTTTTGGATGACTCACGTGTCGTAAACGAGCCGAGCAGTGGCTCGGGCTTGAAAACTTAACAAGTTTCAAAACATGTTCAAGTTTATCTTGTTTACGAGATATGAGATGCTCTCAATTAGCTTGAATTGTTTATATATCATAAGCCTAACGAACTAAGTAGTATAGCTTGTTCGAGCTTGGTTTGACAACTTGGCGAGCTTAAAAAAAAAGTTCAAGGTTTGATTTGTTTATGTAACAAATGGATCTCGAAGGAGTTTTTAATGAACGAACACGAGCTCGAATTCAAGTATCTTGGTTCGTTTGTCAGCCTTTGTACAGGCCAGCTTACCCGCATCGCCGGCTTTTTCACACCTCAACTAATTGACTTATCATGGACCAATTCCGCCGTCCACTAGCAGCCCCAATTAATGCCTAGCAGTGCTCTGTATGGACTGACCTTAAAAGGAGTTGATAACACCTGCTTATTCAAGATATCTTGGCGTATATATGTACCTATTCATGTTATTGTATCCAGTTTTCTTTTATTCAGATGCTAATTATGATATGGAAGTTCAGTTCATGTTATGAAACACCTTGTAGTTTCTTAGTCTTACACTCTCCCACACGTAATTCATGTGTCATATTTGAATATTTTGTCGATATTATGGAACCTTTTTTGAATGGCTTTGGTACATGATAAGACCATGACAAGTCCGGAAAATAAATGCCATTAAAAAAAGTACAGAAAATAAACTATAGTTGAAGCTGTATTTTTCACTTTTATTAGGGAGTACTTTCGCCGTGTTCAATAAGTATTGGTGTAAGTAGGTTGGGTTGTGGTTGATCCCGGATTTATTTTGCCAATCATGATGAGTTCGTATGAGAATTTTCCAAGAGGTGGTCCAAGGAGGTATTTTAGGCGTGTGTTAACTTAGTTCTAACACGAAATTGAAACCTTTGAATAAAAGGTTGTACAATGAGGAGGACAAGAGGCTGGAATAAAGAGAATCAAAATTTATCAAAACTAGGAGGGAAGATTTATTCTTTTCATGATTTTTTTTACCTATATTTCGATACTTTCATAAGAATGGTTCTTTTGAGTGGAGTCTTGATGCACTTTTATTGTGCTTGTCCCGAAGAAGGGTAGGGTCAGTTTGAAGGATTTCAGGTTGATTAGTTTTGTGGGATGAATGTATAGATTGTTGACAAAAGACTAAGCTGTTATGCTAAAGAAGTATTGAGTTTTGTAATTTGGGACTCTCAAAATGCCTTTGTAGGCAGGCAAAAAGTTTTACCAAACCCCAACTGACTGGTGAAATTGATATTAGACTAACAACAAGTCTAGGACAGGGAGATCCATTGTATCTTTTTTTTTTTCAATCCTAGCTATTGAGGTGTTGTGCTGATTGATTACAAGAGAATGTCCCTTTGCTTTTTGTCAAAGACATGGATGTTTAGCGTGTTCTTTGTTTGCTCCGAGGATCTTCATGCTTGAAAGAAAATAGTTTTTAATGTAGCAAGCATGTTTTGGAAAAGGTGATTCGGCGCAAGTATGTGGAACCGTGGAAGCAGGAGGCAATTTGACAGCCAAAGGAGGCTGGGGTTCTGATAGTATACCCACTTGAGTTTGTCATAAGAGATGGTGTGAGGTGATGTGTGGTCCAGGAATCTTCCCCTTTCCCTTGAGTTTTTTGGACTTAACAGGCTTACAGCGTCTAGAAAAGGATGATAGTGCTCACAAGTTCACAACTAGCATGATCCTTGGAATTGCAGTTTGAGAATGCCAAACCACTGCGTCCCATGATGTTTGTAAGGATTTAGAGTGGTATCGTTTTTCATGTGATCATAATTTTTCTTTATCTGTAGTTTCTCGTTTGATCAGAATTTTGGTCTATGGTGTTAGTCTTTTTGTTGTCTTATCCATCCATGTCATTGTTTTGTACATCTTGTATGACACAGTTTTTTTTTTCCATTCTTCACCATATTGTCTGAGATAAGCCTGGAGACATAAAAATGTGTGTTGGAGAAGCATAAGAAAGGCCTTTTTTAACCTCTTATGTTGTTTCCCTTTGTGCTGACCATGTGTGATTTCTTTATTAATAAATCATTACAACATTTTATGGGGGCAATTGGGGTTGGAGATATCAATGCATTTGGAGTGACATCAAGCATAAGCTGCTTTTGGTTATCTTCTTGTTGATGCATCATACCAGGACTGTCTAATCCTAACAACTACTTAATATCTTTTGGCAGAGTCATGCAGGTCTCTTCAACCTCTGTATAGTAGTGCTTGTTGCTGTAAACAGCCGCCTTATCATTGAGAATCTGATGAAGGTTTGCCCATTATATAACGACTCTGATATATTTCAACTCTTAATGCAATCTGTTGATTCTCCCCCCTGCAAGCGTTTAAATTTTGAACACTTTGAGAGTGCACGAGTCCCTGCAATTCGTGTTTCTCATACTACTTCCTATGCTTAGAAGATCTCAACAGACATTTTTGTGCGAAAATGTTTTAGTCCTTACAATTAGAGATGTCATTTACTTTATTTCCATGCAGTATGGCTGGTTGATTCAGGCTGGTTTCTGGTTTAGTTCAACATCATTGAGGGATTGGCCACTTCTAATGTGCTGGTAATACTGATTAAACTTCTCTCTCTCTCTCTCTCTCTCTCTCTCTCTCTATATA
>JAOTQK010000020.1:1423644-1435165 GCA_025642025.1 Rhododendron ferrugineum
TTAAATTTCTCTCTCTCTCTCTCTCTCTCTCTCTCTCTCTATATATATATATATATATATATATATATATATATATATTTGTCTGTTAGTAGATCATATCAGTTGTCGCCTCCAAAATTAGTGAATGATCTGGGTGGTCTCTCTACTCATTGTCAAGTAGAGTGGGATGCTTTAATCTGGTTGTAAAGCTAGTTTTGTGGGCTTTTTGGCAAGACTCTAAATTAACTCCCCCTGTTTTTGGCCATAAATGCACTTTGTTTTGTTGGGATCATATGATTTGGATCCTTGGTTTACCTCTCTATGTGCGAGTTGAGGATCACCTCCAAGATTAGCATAGGAGCCCGCTCCACTCCTTGTCTATTGTTTTTGAGTTGGACACCTTTTATCATGTCGTATGGGAGCAAAGAAGAATTGGTTTATTCATGTGATATTTAAATTTGAATGTCCCGAAGAGTTTAATGGAACTGTGGTCTGACATGGAGAGACTTACATCTACTGGTTTCAATTGCAGTCTCTCCCTCCCAATTTTCCCAGTTGCTGCTTTTATTGTCGAGAAGCTGGCACAACAAAAGTACATATCTGAACCAGTAAGTTGGATTCTTATTTGTTGACGAAAGCATTTGATACAAGGGTTGTTGAAGACTTTTAATACGAGGGTTGTTGAAGACTTTATGGTTTGCTATTATTCTCGCACTTTTTTTTTGGAGAAGTCAACTTCTTCCCCCTTCGACAGCTGTATAGTTCACAGTTCGGCCTGTGGAAACATAGGATATGATATGCTTGCCTTGGGGTTCCCTTTGAGTTTATTCATTTTACATTGATCATTACTGCTTAGCATGCTGTGCTCTTTCTCTGAGCATCCTCAGCAATTTGTTATTTTCTCACACCCTGCATGTAACTAGTTAACTTATTACATTCTGCCAGAATCCTATCTTGTATTGTATATGAAGCCAAGGGATATTGTTTCGTAGTTTATGGTTGAGGAGGTCATACTGTTAAGATGGTGAAGTCATCATGGCACTGAAAACCAGGTTATCCTTCTGTATACTTAATGAAATCTTAATTACCACCAATAGAAGCAACAGTTTCTTGACTCTTCTGATTAGCCAGTGGAAACCAAGAACGATATTGGTAACTATACAGCCTTAGGCAGAATTCCATTGTATAGTTCCTCATCTAGGCATCTTTTCAAATATCAGAACTAAATATTGCATTGATTTGACTGTTTTGGTTTTTCAGAATCTCTAATACATCAATTTTTTCCCTTTATATGGGCCTTTTTCATTTGGCTAAATCTTTCTATGGGCCTTGAGCTGTTCTATTGATGTTCATGACTGCCAATGTTACATACCTCAGTAAGAAATTTGAAATCAAGTTTCCCAATCACTTTCTATTTGTAGAGCAGCGTCATTGAGCTCCAACTTAATGTATATTTTAGTATAGGAATATTTTTGTATGCATCATGTCTTGTGATATGGTTAGGTAAGTTTATTTAATGTCCTCTTTATCATTTTCTCGTTGCTGTTATTATTTTCCTAATAGAAGGGTGCATCTTGATTGCACTTTATGGGGACAATAAACTGATCTTTTAGTCTCTTAACTCCACGAGTTGTTCATTCCAATCAAAATATTGCAGGTGGTTGTAACCCTTCACATATTGATTACTTCAGCTACAATTCTGTATCCAGTTCTAATGATCCTGAGGTTAGTTTGTCACTCATATTTTACAGTTGGTATTATGCTTTACTTTTTGCTTCCAAAATAAAAAAAGCAGATAGTGCTATGTCATACTCTGCATTTCGTCGCTGATTCACTGTCACTCGAGGATGTTTTTCAGAAAATTCTGTTCAACAATGCTATCTGTTTGGCTTTTAAGATTACATGGTTTATGTAATTGGATGCAAGAGGAGTATTCAATTTTCCACTATGCAAACATCGAATGTGTAACAGAGTATTGCTGGAAGTTTTAACTGTTACCTGTGCTTGATTTAGTGCCATTATACGAATCTCTGTGGTTGATTACTCAGAATCCTAGGTGGATTCATGGTATTTGGTACAGCTGGTATATTGTCGGGCTTTTATTTTGCATTTGAGGAGAAACAAAACAATGATAAAGTAGGAATTTCTACTATATACAAAAATATAGTGTGGCAACATGGACAGCTGCAAAGTTATTCAAGAGTTCATGATTGTGGTTTGAAATTCTGCAGGTTTGATTCTGCCGTTCTATCTGGTGTCACACTAATGCTTTTTGCATGCATTGTGTGGCTAAAGTTGGTATCGTATGCACATACAAGTTACGATATGAGAGTGCTTGCAAAGTCCGTTGATAAGGTAAGAACTAGGACCTTCCCTTTTTCCAATGTTACTTCGTTTGGAATTTGTCCTTTCCTGATATGAACGTAAGCAAACTTGGTAGTCAAAACTCTGATGAATGGGTATGATGTGCCCCAGTTTTTTATCGAGTGAAAAGCTGTGAAGGGGTCCTGACTTTGGCTAGGTTTTATCGTTTAACTGAATTTAGTTACTTCATTTCCAGAACTGCTTTCCACCGTTTTCTAACCCTAACAATTTTCTTAAAACATTTGGGTCTCTCTCTCTCTCTCTCTCTCTCTCTCTCTCTCTCCATACCAGAATAGGACGGATCATCGTATAGATGACTCTTATATTCTTATTTGCCAACTTTTTTCTGTGATATTAGGGGGAGGCCTTGTCTGTTTCTTCAACTAGTAACTCCTGCTATGATGTTAGCTTCAAAAGTTTGGTATATTTCATGGTGGCTCCCACACTATGTTACCAGGTAAACACACTCAAACCTTTTGCAATTATGCTCCCAAACTTTTTATTAGTAAGTTATAATTGTAAGCACTGAATTTGTCCCCACTGATAGTGATCACTTACCTGACACTTTGTTGAGGAGTTGTCCAAGATATCTTTGCTCATGTGTTGCTGGAATAGATATCTTTGCTTCTGTGTTGCTGGAATAGATATCTTTTCTCCTTTCTTGCTTGAAGGAACAAATAGAACTTGGTTGCGAGTTGTTTTTGACGCTTGAAGTTCATTAAATTGAAGAGTATAAACTTACCACTTGTGAAAAAGGGAAAATAAAAAAAACTGAGGTGCAAGGTTTTGGGTTGAATGGCTGTTCTCTCCTGTAGCTACTTTACCAAAGTTTAGTGTCCATTTATCATTATAGAAGAATTTGGATTCAGCTATGAAAGAAGGATAGTGGTTCTTGTGTCCTCTCTAAAACGGTAAAACTGCTCAAACCTTTAGCTGCAGCCCTTTATGCAGGGCAATGTTTATACTATAGTATTTTCTTTTGTCTCTCCTCTATTCTATCATTTTGAACATAGTTCAGATGTGGTAGGCATTTTTGTTTTGTACTTTTCTGTAAAGTGGACTGATTGTGACCATCTGTGTTACTTCTCCTGAATATTTTACTCGTCATGAGTCATGGCATTTGCATCCATGATTTTGTGCATTGTCTGACACGTAACATACCATGATTTTGGATACTCAATATTCACCAAAATATCAGCTTATACTGCTTCATATCGACGATACGTGGCTGTGTCGCTGATGCCGATGTGACAATACGTGTTGCCATACTGCTCGTTAAACATTGTTTCCACTTTTGTCTTCTTATCAAAGCATTTTGTTTGTAGACAAGTTATCCCCGCTCTGCATGCATTCGAAAGGGTTGGGTGGTCCGTCAAGTCATCAAGTTGGTTATATTTACTGGATTGATGGGATTTATTGTAGAACAGGTAAATTTGTTTTGATATTCAATCTAAGCTTTCCTAGTAAATTGTTTTATTTTTTTCCACCGACAACTGAAGTGACTTCCAATGTTGTTTGGTATATGCCATCATGCAGTACATCAATCCAATCGTCAAGAATTCACAGCATCCTCTGAAAGGAAACCTTTTGTATGCGATAGAGAGGGTGTTGAAGCTTTCGGTTCCAAATTTATATGTGTGGCTCTGCATGTTCTACTGCTTTTTCCATCTTTGGTTCGTCCTCTCATCCCTCTTCCGTGAAATGCTTATTTCTCTGAGTTATATGATAACTGTCCTTGCACTAGTAGCCTCTTTTTCTTTTCTTTTTTTAATTGTTTTTGTAAATTTGTCACGTGTCCATATTTTTGTTTTTCATGGTTCTGACTTTGAGTTGTATGAAGTTAATTGAAATGTAACATGCTGAATCAATTTACATGTATACAATTATAAGGAGTAGAAAAAATAGATGGATTCTTGGGAAGTTTGGTTTATGTTGTCAAAGGGAAACAGTCTGAATCATGTATGACATGTATTGCTCATTGAGGGGACATCCGAATCTATGCAATCACTTAAAATTTAGCAGAATTCGGATTCGGAGTCATGGTATGGATGGTGGTGTTTTGAGTAATTTAAACCAAGCCCTCATTTCAAAAGCAAATCAGTTTTGTATGTAGCTTGGCTGGGGAAAACACTCATAGTTTATGTACAACTCTAGCTGATGCTATTCACCAGAAAACAAACTCTAGCTGATACTTGTTTAATCACAAAACTCCAGCAGACTTATGTGCAGTTCTATGAATATAGGTTAAACATACTTGCTGAGCTTCTCCGTTTTGGTGATCGTGAATTCTACAAAGATTGGTGGAATGCTAAAACAGTGGAGGAGGTAGATCTTATGTTGTTTGACATGTTGAAGATTCTTTTTCTTTCCAACCACCTGTTACTGAATTGACTTCTGGACTGATTGTGTTTGGTCGATGCATTTTGTGGGGCGGCATCTCTTATCAGTACTGGAGAATGTGGAATATGGTTTGTTCCCTTACCAAAAGTTCATTTTTTAAATTCTCTTTGTTTTATGTCTTGCATTTTGTATGTGTCCTTCCATATTGTTGTACAGCATTTTTTATTGGCAGCTGGTCAGATTTTAAAACTTTGCTTTGTCATGGTTCATGTTGTCAGTTACCTCGATGTCATGTTTGGACTAGTCGGTTTCCAGGCGTGCTTTGATCCATGTATTGTTCTTAATATCACTATATAATTCCTCTACATAATCCCTTCACTCCTCCCTGTGCATGGGAGAATGAATGAAATCTTGGAAAGAAGACAATGGTATCCCAGATTATTAATAGTTAATCTGCTCCAAAACAAGTTCCATAATTTCCATTTATCTGTCCTCTCATAAGTTTGGCATCGACAATCCCATCTTTGCCCTTTCTGGCATTGTTTGTTAGCGAATGTCGGTGCAAACTTTGATGACAACTACTGCAGTTTACCTACAATGGAGGGAGGGAGGGAGATTCTAATTTGGACAGCAATACGGGATTATCCGTGAGCTGTAATTTGCTGATTCGCTGAGCAAGAGTGATTCTATCGTTGTCGCAGTATTTGCCCAACACTTGATTTGTCACCCTTCCTAGGATTCTTTGTTGCGCAAACATAAATTAGATAATTGGAAATGTATTGACAAGATGTTGAGTGTAAGATAGGTTCAAATCTGAGCCCAAATACTCATGAGAATATCCAGCTGGAGAGGTGAGGATTATTAATGATTAGAGTAGGGGAGTGGAGTGGAGTGATCTAGAGGGATAGAGGAGAAGGCCGGGAATACAGAAGAAAGTAAAGGCATTAGATCCCTTAGGTCATTCTGTAGGGGTATAATAACTCAACAATCTCACAGAAAAGGGACACTAGAAATAATATCCTCTAGAAAGCAGTGCCCACATAGTCTCTCGCTAAGATTCTATTAATGAGAAATCTAAAAAGAATGTCTCATATCTATTGTTAGTCCATTTATGTTATTGAAGGAGATTGGGTGTGCCTATAGGCCTTCATATCCTTTTCACATTAAAGATAAATCTAAATTATGTTAGTCTATTATATTATTTGGCCTAACATGTCTCGCAATGGACATGATTGTTCAGAAGATTAAGCTTCTCGATTCAACATGATTGTTCAGAAAGAAAATGTGGTTTGTTGTCAAGTGCTTCACTGAGTGGAATTTTCTACTTGTTACAGCCAGTTCATAAATGGATGGTCCGCCATATTTATTTTCCTTGCTTACGGAATGGAATTCCTAAGGTGATTCCCCTCCCTTCTCAAATTTCAAGCAGTACATATTGAATTGTTGCTTTCTTTTGTGCATTTTGTGCATTTGTTTGGTTGCCTTTTTCCTTTTCAAGTGATCTGCTCTCTGCTTTCTTGTCTTGGTCCTTTTGTTGTTTGGTTTCATACTAGTCTCTGTTGGATAGTTTTTTTATCCTCTTGGATAGCTTGTTATACATTGTTGGGGCTATTTCCTAATATGTTAAGCTGGGACAATTAGTGAACTTATATGGTATCCGAGCTTTGGGTTTTGGGAGGTGTTGGCTTCAAGTCTCTCTGTTAGATTAGTTCCCGTTTGCAATATGCTTCTACTGTTACATTATGTTCGGTAAATTGGTTCTATATATGGTTGTTCGCATCTCCATGTGGAAGGCGCAATTGCACGAAAAGGAAAGATGGGGGATAGCTTGACATATATTGTTGGCCTGGCGTTCCATTACGGACAAATTAAGCTCTTGGGACAATTGGTGGCTTAACAGTCTCAAGGGTTACAAAATAGCCCTGCTAGAGATTAATCGTACGTGCAACAAAGACCCACATCTTTACCTACAACTGTGTTCTTTACTTAAATGCTAGTAAGGTAATTACAAAGAAATTTTGTTAAGTTATCATCATATGTCTTTACATTTAACTGACCTGTGCATTTAAACGCGAGTAGTAGATAGTGAATTGTAGTTACGACCACTGTCTTGTAAGGTTTGGTGCTTGGTTGCCCTGTCATCAGGCACCAACTTCCCTGGCAATAGGCAGCCATCAGCCCTCCAAGGTACGTTGTGGTCCATGGAAGCAGGTTTTTTTACTTTCTAGAAATAGAGTGAGACAGGAAAAGTTTATGTGAACGGAATGTACCTTGCAATTTTAGTCAGCGATTAGTCTTTTACAAACGTGCTGTTGTATTATGGTTCAACTTGATAGTTGGGCCTTTCTTGCAATTTTCATAACATGTTTTACCTACATTTGTTCTCTGTCACTTCAGGGAGTCGCTGTATTGATTGCCTTCATTGTATCTGCTATTTTCCATGAGGTAAATGCACTCTCATTGTTTTTCCATATTAAATTCATATTATGCAACATAAGGATGTCTGACAGTTAAACAACCTATTGTTAGACTGTTGGATCACATTTTTGGCACTAGTTATCAATTGAAGAAAAAGGCCTCCAGTGAACCCATTTCTGATACATTTGATTAGCTCTGCTATTAGTTGATTGTTGAGCGCCGCGGTGCGAAAGTTCCGAATGCTAGTGGAACACACCGAGCTCAACAGTGATATTTTACACTCTTTGTTTCTTCAAGGCAGTTTGTTGAGTAAAAAATAATATGTTATTGTCCGAATATCTTTAAACAATGTTTTATTGATGTTCAAACTTGAAACTCTTTTGTTTATTTTTCTGTCGGCGTAACTATTTGATGTGTAGAAAGGCTTCTGTCAGTGGTGGAAAACTCTTCCAATCATTATGCTCATCCATCTCAAAGTGATACAATATCTCCAGGGAGATGATATAACCTTGGGACATTTGAAATTGGAATCATCAGTGGGATCAGTATATAGGAAAACATTTCAAACACACAACATTTCAGTGGCTGGATTGGAAGTGAGTTCTGGCTTGAAATTTATCTGCAAATTTAGTGTTTGGCGGAAATAATGGAAGGAGTTGGACTGACTTTGAACAAGTAGTGTAATAATTTACTGGTGATTGACTAATGACCAGGGTGGTGAAAAAGAAGATAATTGTTAGAGCTTGTTACCTAGTGGTTAGTTATGACCTCCAAAACTTGTATATGAGCCAAGCCCAACGTGGGCTAGCATTTTCATAGTAGTTGACATTAATGTTTGTGGAGATGGGCTAGTGGTAGGTCAGGCTAGGCGGTGGAAAAGAAGTTGTATTTTAGAGCTTGTTATCTATTTTAGCAAAGAAGATTAAAGTCATATAGGGAAGTCCCTTTTGGTCGTTTTACTCTTACCTAGCTTGTCATTTGACGTTGTTCGCCTTCGAATGTTGTACAATTAACAACATCAATGGCTTAGTGTTGACAAGTAAGTGTATGTCATCTCTTTTGTAGCTATGCATTGCTGTTCCCTGCCACATATTCAAGTTCTGGGCTTTCTTTGGAATCATGGTTCAGGTAAGGTTCTTTGGTATTTGTTTACAACTTTACATCAATTTATTGTTTTCGTGCTTTTGCTTTTTTAGTGAGGGCAAATGTAAATTCTTTGTACAAACTATATCCTTCCAATTTCGCGAAATTTGCATTTCCCTGTGTTGAATTAATATCTATATTCTATCTCTCTTATAAAAGGAGAGCATTTTTGGTATATACTCAAAATTGAGGCTGACTCACATTTTCATTTTCCTAAATTGGACAAATCAAAACCTAAAATTCATGAACTTTATCAGTCACTGCACCTAAAATAAGTGTAGGGCTAAAATAGGGAAATAACTTTCACCTACTTTCCCACATAGGTACAGACTCTTCTCTCTCCTCTCTCCACCCTCTGCTCTCTCCCTGCCCATCTTTCGTCACCCACATCCCACCAATCCAAATACTCTCTCTCTCTCTCTCTCTCTCCAACTCCAATTTTGATTACTTTAATTTTTACGTTGCTATTTTAGTTTTCTACTTTCTATTGCTCTACTGGGCTTCTTTTTTCTTAATAACACAGATTAAAACTCTAATACTTGTGAGAATTCCGCGTGCCGGTAAAATTTAAATGCTGCAATTGGGTTTCCTCTATTTCCAATTTATGTGTTCCATGTCTTCCATGTTACCAACAGGGATTTACATTACATTTCCCCATGCCATGAATTTTTGAAACTTCAATCCTACAGATTATGATTTCAATTATCTTATGTATGTTTGACTATTCTACTATTGTATGGACAATTACAAATTAGGGTAGATGTACTGTGATGTTTGGTCCCTGTGGGGTTTTTTTTGGAAGGTTACAAATCAGAAGCCATGTTGGAATTCCATTATATTGTCCTTCACATGCATTGCGTGTGCCCCAACTTCTAGTAATGCTTTGTGGGGTTGTAATACAAATCGGATTTTTTTTTTTAATGAGAGAGTCTATACTGCGGTTAATACTTGACTTCAATCAGATTAGCATTCTTTGATGGTAATTGCTAGGCAAGAGGTTTATGGGCATATGTTGTTTCTTGCATCAGGTTCCCTTGGTCATGATCACAAGTTACCTGCAGGACAAGTTCCGGAATTCCATGGTATGTATATCTATCTCAGTATTTGTGCCCTATATTAGTCAGCCTGTTTTTTTAGCGTGCAACTTGTAGCCCTTCACTATGATTTCAGTTAGGTTTTATATTTCTAGGGATGATCAGGCAAGATGTAATATGAATGTAAGGTACTATTCCACAGCCTGAGCAGAGTGTCAAGAAACAGAAACTGTGCAAATAGCCAAAAAGCCTTTTCAAGCCTATTATGATCTATGAAATAGAAACACTCATCTTTTGATATTACTTACCCATAGTGGAAATTGTTTTTACGGAAATTGGAAACGTCTGCCTGTTATATTTATGGTTTATGATAAAGGGTTATTTGAGGAAAAAAATTCCCAAAAACAAGTTTCTAAAAAATTCCCGAAAACAAGATGATGTGTTCTGTAAGTCTGGTTTTGGAAAGAGAAACCAAGCGGATAGATCATTTCCATTGCAGGGCATCCTGCTCAAAGTTTCAGTTGAGGTGCAATTGCATAAAATTGCCCTTGTCTTTCATTTTCTTACTATTAACTTTGTTGGGAAGGAGACAAATTAAGCGATGACTTGCTTTCAGGTTGGCAATATGATCTTCTGGTGCTTTTTCAGCATTCTTGGTCAACCTATGTGCCTTCTACTTTACTACCATGACTTGATGAATAGAAAAGTGATGACTGCGTGAACTTCCTCTTGAAACATTGGTATCATCACGATTAGACAATTCTGACTACTCAAAAAGGTTCCCATTTTGTTCAGCTTCATTGTCAAGTGCCTCCGTCGAAGGGCAGCAAAGGAACTCTGTCCATTGATGTTCCATCGTTATACACACTCACACATTCTTATTGTACGGGAAATATTCTCAGCGGGAGCAACCGGTCGCATGATTCTGTGTAGTCTAATATTTTTGGTTCATTGTTAGCGGCAATGTTGTATATTGTTCTTGCCCGACCCTGTTGTTTTCTTGTATCGATCTGTTCTTTTTCAGATGTATATACAAAAGCTTGATACAGTCACAATTTTGGCCCAAATTCTTGTAATGTTTATTGTAGTTAGTTCCAACATGCAATACTAAAGATTTACTTGCATTTTGTTTCTTCCCTCCAGCATAATGGCTTTCTTGTTTCAATGAGAACATGTGATCAGCCCTTTGGAAATTCCCGTCTGTCGCAATCATTGATTACGGTCTAGTGTGAACATCTTTTCGGTTCTATTTTTACTGAGTCCACTCACAATTTCTCCGAAAGGTGAATTTAATAAATCAAATAATCTGATCATCTGATTGCCCAACACGCTAGTCAAGTTTAACTTGTTTATGAGATGTTATGAACCCAGTAATGTGTATATGGTGCTGTTCAAGGGCAATTCCTCTGAAAAATACCCAAGACAGTGATACTTACCCTTGGAACAAATGGACATGTAACAAGAGGTTTCTAGTTGGGCAACATTTACAGATGAGGGGGTTAGCTTGGGCGCTTTTAAAATACGTTGAGGAACTGCGTTTGATGTCGTGCCCCGATATTTACAGCGGTGTTAGAAAAGTGAATAGATGAAGGGATGTTCGTGGAATTTAACGGCAAAAAAAATCAGAAAAGAACAAAGTCAATAGTGGACAACTGATAATCCTTACTCCAAACATTTATATTCTATTCAATTGGTCATTGATGTATTTTTATCACCCACTTGTGATATCATGTGGTCTCCTAAAAGAGAGAAATTTATTCATGGAGCCGTTGTAAATAGGCTCCTAAAAGAGAGAAATTTATTCATGGAGCCGTTGTAAATAGGCTATTTACGGAGCCGCCCGATCTCATCCGTCCGTTTTGGCACTCAATGGTTGAGATACGTTTTAAATTTTGACCGGTACTAAATATTTCTGACCGGTAATAATTTGTTTTCAATCGTGACCATCCAAAACACTTTTGGACGGCCACAATTGGCCCCGTAAAAACTTATTTACAGAACACTTCATAAATAAGTTTTTCTCCTCCTAAAAAGAGTTATCCCCAAGAAAAATCAGGAAACGTGGAATTATTCGAAAGCCTAGTGAGACTAAGTCTCCTTATATTTCTCCAAAATATTAGAGGCTATATGGCCATCCAAGGGTTTTGTTTTTTTCACAATAAAATTAGGAAACGTGCTCTTATTCGAAAGCCTAGTGACCAAGTCTCCTTATATTTCTCCAAATTTTTAGGGGCTATATGGCC